>NNCF01128608.1:479358-489438 GCA_002313205.1 Laupala kohalensis
TGTAAGTGTGAAGATGGAGGCGATGGTGGAGGTAGCAGCACTCGCGGAAGGATATACGAAGAATAAGGTTAGAATAGGACGATAACGTTAAATTTGCCATCGAAAAAGAGATTTTTTTTCACATAAAATGATTCAATTTATAATTTCCGAGAACAAAGTGCCTTCCAGAATCATGGCAAAAAAAGCCGTTTTTCGATATCTCATCTGGATATTTTTCTACGGCGTTGGACCATATAGTTAAGTTGGTCCATAATATCCGTTCATAAAAGGTGGTAAGCCTTTAATTATTTATTTGATTTGAGTTATTTATAGAATGGTATCACATAATGACAGCATATTTAAAGCGTCCTTTGAAGTCACGAGGAAGCGCATACGTCGCCGTCAGTCTCGTGCAAATCCTCAGGAGGGAACCTCTTGCTCACCGCGTCTCTGTGGGCGGAGTGTGATACACGCTCCACTTCATTAATAAGCAGCCGCAGACGACGTGATGCTACGCCTCAGGCCACCATGTAACGATGGGATCCGCGAACATTTCACGGCTCTGTTCCACTAAAGACGATGTTATGTTAAGAGAAGATGCTTTGGAGGAAGTTGGCTTATGGAACTTTCTCCAGAAATATTTTTCCAGCAATTCTTGTATACTCGTAATTTCAAAAGTTACCTAGTATCTGCCTATTTCAGAGATTCCAGCCGTGGAACTTATTTGAATATTGAGTTTCCTTGGCTTCACTCGCGTCTGATTTTGAAATTTTCTTAGTAAATAAATGTTCTTTCAAGAGCAGTATGTTGAGGAATGGGGCAAAGGAAAAGAAGCACTACATAACTCGCCAACGTTTCGGATGTATTCTATTCATCCTTAGAGCTAAAATACAAAATCAAGAAATAAAATATACATATACAAGCTCTATCAGACTCTTCCAAAGATTGTAGATAGATTTTTTATATTTTAGCCCTTAGGATATATCGAAAATGTTGGTGAGTTTTGAGGTGTTTATTTTCTTTTTTACCTACTCCTCAAGATAATACTCCTGTAATATCAGTGGCCAAGAATTATGGAAGTATAAAATTTCTTGAATACTCATTGGTATCTATTAAAAATGTTTATTCTGTTCATTTGTCAAAACAATTATTAATCAAACATTATTTATAAAAAATAAAGGAACTATAGGTTGTAAACTTCGGAAGACTTCTAACTACCTTACTTACTGTCACCATTTCCTCGTTCTCAGACGTCTTGACCAAGAGATGCTCCCTGACACATCACCTACCACTCTCACAACATCCTTACTCTTGGCGGCCAGAATGATTCACCATCTGGATAATTATTACTGCAAATTATTTTTTATTGTGCAATATAAGGCAAAATGTTTAATTTTGAATTCTGCACAAAATTTTAAGAAAATTGATACCTAACAAAAACTATTTCCAATCAATCACTCTCATTTTACTTTGCAAGGAGACGAATACACTGAAGGTTTTCAACATCACTATAGAAAGCTAGAAAATGGTCGTTGTTTAGTAGCATTTTTCTCGAAACTTTGCCCGAGAAAAAAATCAGAATCCAAAATTAAACTATCTTTTTGTCTTACATTTGCAGAGTAAAAAATAATTTGTAATAAAAATTATCGAGTAGGTGAATCATTCTGCTCGCCAAGGGAATGAATGTTAGTGTGACTGAAAAGTGATACTCCTGGGAGCATCTCTGAATCCAGACGTCTCAAAATGAGGAAGTGGTTACAGAGCAGGAGGAAGTCAGCCGCCTTGCGATATTTTTCAAATTAAAATATAATACTATTTAAATATATTAAAATATAATAATCACTATTTTACCGTTCGCAATATGTTCGCCAAGATTCAACACAATGTTATTTTTATAATATAGTTTTAAATAATCTAGCTAATATTTCGTTTATGTCCATTATAAACTTTCTTCAGTGTTTCCTCGAACCGTAAGTATTGTTTGTTAAAATAAGGTGTTTTCTGTATCTAAATAATATTATATATTAGCTAAATGAGTATCTCATATTTCAACCACCGGTCACAGAATGTTTGCACATATAGTTTGGGGATTCTTATGGTTCATAACTTTTAACTCAGACCCAGAAAGGGTTATCCAACCATTGAAAAACAGAGTTCCGTGTTATCACTTTCTTTCTAATTTTATTACAAAGGAGTACCCTGGAACGGTTTGTCAAAAAATCCAAAGATGTACTCGCTCATTCATGTACTAGCTCATAAAAAATTATGTGACCTAGCGCATTTCACAACTCTTATCTGGGGAGATCCTCGGTCCGATATTATTCAAAGCCCATTATGTCCGACATTTCGAGATCTCCTTACCTCATCACAAAAATTTTATGAAAGTAAGGGAGCTAATTACGGTTACTCGTAGTCCACACGTGAGATCCTCGTAAATTTCCTCAACAGAAGTGACGATCGTCATTTATCACTTAAAACAAGACAGTACAACTGATCATCGAATAAACAAATCAGGGATATTGATAGATTTGCTTCTATTAATAAATATATGATAATAGTCATCAAGTTTCCCAAATTTCAAATTAATAAATTGAATATTTATTTGCAATATTAGATACAATAGTGAGTCATTAAATAATAAAATCCAATATATTATTGATAAAAAGTACTACGGGAAACAAGAAATCACTCAATTACATAAGAAATAACTTTATTACTTCATTTTTCCCCATATTTTTGTGCTTATGTCCATAATAGTCCATACTAATATATAAACGCGTAACGTGAAAGCGTGTCTGTTTGTTACTTCATCACGACTGAACCACTGAACCGATCGTAATCAAATTTGTCAAGGATATGGTTAAGATATTCAGGATGGACATAGGCTAACTTTTATTTAAAAAATGCGTCGAAACAAAGATAAAATAAAGATTTTGACCATAAATGTCGATGAAATCGGGAAAAGGGAGAGGTATATTCGCTTACATCTCATAAACAGTTAGAGATAGGTGACAACTATGAATGGTAATACTGTTACCTCTAAGAGTTCTACAAAACAGTCCGCGACAGCAAATCTCTATCTACAAAGGTTAGTATATGTCTATCTACAAAGGTAAAAACTATCGTAAAAACGATATTAAAAATAGGTATGTTAAAATATTTCAATTTAAGGGAATAAAAAAGAAGAAAAAATCAATCATCAAGTTGAATAGTTTTTTTTTGTTCTGTACATTTAACTTCACTTACACAATTCTCAATCAGAAAATGTAGAGGGAGGATGCATCAATCCTGGGTAGATTTAACAGAATAGGGGCCCTTGAAGACCGCGACAAAGCTCATTAGTCGATTTACAACTTCTAACTCCTCTTCTGCTCTTAAATAGGGTTAATTTTAATGGTATCTCAACAACAAGTGGCGTTGAATTCCCGCGGTCTTCGAGACAGAAGAGAAGAGGAAAGTGCAGCAACTTCTGAGATAAAAGCGTTTACTTAAGTACTTGAGGGAATTGTACTCCCTCACTGAATGACCGTCGAGACGAAGGCATACTAAGTCTATTGACGAGGAATTAACTAGAGCTTTTCATCAGAACGTTTAATTCTTAGGGAGAAACATACTGAGAAACTATAAGAGGAATAGAAATATTTCGAATTTAGCCCCTGAAATGCGGATTCCCAGAAGAAGTGGTGAAATAAATAATCAAAAACTTACGACCTTTTATGAACGAATTATATTTATTAATGATATGTATTAATAATGATCACTTGATGGATTGGGAAAATACATTAATTTTGGACAAAGTAGTTAATTATTACAAACGTTGTATATCAGAAATTATATTTATAAAAAATTGACACGGGAGTTTGAATTAACGCTCAAATACTGAAACAGTATCTGTTTTACTGAATTATTGTATTCTTTCATAATATGTTTCTATTTTTATTATTGTCATTTTATGTACATATATATTTTTCAGTGCATGTTACTGACGATGGCTACTATGCAGCCGAAAAAGCTTTATACCAATAAAACAATGAGCAACATAGAAACGCCTTTCAATTTATCATTCTTTGCTAATGTTTCTAACGCTCCACAATTACCAAGTAAACATTTTATGTTTATATCACGTTCATTTGTCCTGTTGTTATGTTTATTGTTATAATTTGTTATTACTTGATCATCTGACGACGGCCGTAAATCCACGTCGCAGTAAGCTCTTCAGAAAAAAAAATTATTCGTCCCTAAAAGATCGTAAGTTTTTAATTATTTATTTAATTAGATTACGTAATGGACGTTAATAGTAGTAGAAGTGGTGAAATAGCAGACAAATTATAAAAAGATAATATTAGTATTTTTTCGAAGTAAGAATTATATTCACATATAGTCGGGGTGCACATGCCATCTTTGATAAGATCGTATGAATTTTATCACTGCATAGAAATTTTAACAAGAGCACATTAAAATATATAAGATAATGAAATGTTTTAAATATAATACAAAGAAATAAAAAAATTAAACAAATGCAATCAATTAAATTTTTAATAATCTAATTCAACATATGAAAAACAATTTTTGATAAAATAAAATAGTGTTGAATAAGAAAAAGTATTTCACGACATTATGAGGAGAAATTTTCCTGTTGAAATCCTACTGACAAAACTTCAAACTCTTGTTGTTTTCAAATTCAACTCCATCTGCAGATGACAAGTGTAGCTTAGGAAGACACGCCGACGAGGACAGCATAGGGAAACGATTTTATTTGTGTTCACCAAAATAAGTAGCAATGTCGTAAGAAAAATGTTGGTTGTTGAGTTAATGATTTAAAGACACTTTATTCTAAAATCATCTTCGTATGTTTTAAGTTTTAAGAATCGGAGGAGTTCATTAGTGTAAGAGTAACCTTTCAAGAACGTAACTAATATTTTAATTTATAGTGACCCAACAACTCAGGACGCTAACTAAAGTACTATCGGCAATGTAATTTTAAGATAGTGCTCCTTACTTCGTTAGAACTGTCCGCCGTTCCTGTGAGTTTATTCACTAAGTATATTATGGCACGTATTATATATTTGTTGTCCTGCAAAGTACACCATAATTAGAAATTTGGTTAGACCAAAAAGAATATGAGTATGAAATGGGGTTTGAGTTGAAGGGCGAGAAATATGTTCTCATATTTAATTATTCTATTTTTTTTGTGGGGCTTTAGGGCTCGTCAACATCGAGGTCATTAGAGCCCTTAAAACTTGTACAGGTAGGGAAAATGCAGTTACGCACTAGGGAGAGCCAACATGACTCTCCCCGCGTGTGGGACTCGCCGAATGACTCAGCCATACCCACTAAAAACCCTCCTGAATTACAACTCAAAACCTAACATATCTCACGACTTTACTAAAACCATTTTAAAGAATTTAAAAAAAGAGGAAAATGAAAGATACCCTAGCCCTAATAGCGTCGGGATCGAAAAGAACAAGAGGTGACCAAGGAAGGTCAGAAAAGAGAAAGGAAGGAGCATGGCACAAGTAAGTGGAAGTAATGCCAGACTCAGATCGGGGCCCCGTGTTTGCCAAACACAATTATTATTCTATTTAATCCCAGAAAACAGTAAGATTTCATACGTTTTTGTGTTAGTATAAATATTAGAGAAAACACATTATGCTTGAATCTTGTAACTTATAAATATAATTTAAATGTTCTTAAAAAAATAACACATCTTGGGATTTAATTAACCACTCAATCCATTTTGATCCCTTAATATTTTGAATAATTTACTACAATAAGCGAAAACACATCCTTCTATTAATATGGAAGACTTTTGTACGTCCGTAGGTGGGACTCTTGTTTAATGTACTTTGAAGAATAGAGGCGACGTCGATTGACTAAAGGGGAGATGCATGGTTTTTATTAGGGAGGTCATGAGATCAAATTTAATTTAGGATAATTTGCGTCACTACAACCAGTTGTTTTGCAGCTGACTTGACGTGACAAAGTAAATTGGGGGGCATTATCTCATTTAACTGAACATGGCCTGCGTGCGATCAATCCCTCCCTAAATGGATAGAACTGAATGAGCAGGAGTCCAGAAAGAATTCTCTACGTAACAGAATTTCTAGTTCGTGGTGCATTATTATACACTAGAATAAATGACGAACAACAATGAAAGATTACGTATATAATTTTAATGGTTTAAAATAACTAAATCATATATTTAACTCATATACTTGACAAATATTATGATCATAGTAAGCCCGATCCCGATGCAGATTTTTGACGGTGGTTATTGTTAATTTACTTTGATGTAGTCCATTGATCGTCATGTTTCATTATTTCAATGAGTATTGGGCTTCATCGACGTTTTAAACGCCAATATTCTGCATTTCTTGTTTGTCCTTGTCCCTGAAATTTTTAAATTTTATTCTTCAAACTCAAATCGAAAGATTTTTGCTAAGATATTCAGAAGATAGAGGTATATTTAAATAATACAATGTTTTCATTTAAGTTTTCAAAGCCGATGAGTGAAGCTTCCTTCCAAGAAGAAGTTCAACTTCCAAAACTATGGTCAGACCACATTCTACTAGACGGAGTACAAACCATCTGGTGTGCTATAAATGGCAATGTGCAACTGTGGCTTCATTGTACTCAATATAATCGCTCTCATTTCACACATTAATCATCTCAACATGCTTTCTTATTAATTTTGATTATTTTGAAAATATTGCTGACGCACATGTTGCTAATATTTATACAAATTTTATTTATCTTGAATGGCATATCCACATTTAATGCAATGGGGCGATGAAAAATGTGGTGCCCTCCGTTAAATAAATTATTAAAAATATATTAACTATAGTTTTAATTCATATTTTGCAAATGTGAAATATGCATAATTAGGTGTTTTTAATTTTAACATGTATAAAGAATAAATATTAAATTAATAATATTCAGTTTATATTTAAAAATTATTTTCAATAAACATAATATGTTAAAATCTAATCAAACTAAGAACTTGTAGTGAATTGCTTTTGCACAAATTATCAATAATTAAGTTGAAATGGAAACAAAAATAATAAATTAAATTTGAGTGAAGTTATTTTCTTTGTTTCACTTTTTTACCAAATAATGTTTTGCAAACGATACATATACAAAAAGATTCAACGGTGGATCATTTACTCACTGTTATCTCTGTATTACCTGATAAACGACTTCTTGAGGAGCGTCTGTTGAAATAGAGCGACTTCCACTTGAAAATAAATAAATAAATTTACTTTATTTAAGTTCGTAATGCAATGTAAAGTAATGTAAACGATTCATTTACATTGCTTTTCTGTTTCCGGAACAATCATTTATGTTGGAAACAGTTCACTTTCAACAGACACTCCTCAATTAACCCTTCACTTTCCAAAGTGATTTCTTTTCCCATATTTATACAAAACACTTGTCTCATCTGTTCTAAATTGTGGCTCGATAATATGGACTCTACACTAAGACAACGATACTTATAAGGTTGAGCCTGTGCAGTATAAGTTCTTTAGATATGCTTCTTATAAACTTGACCACCTGTGAGATTTTTGCAATCATTATTATACCGATATTGCATGCAACTAAATCGCTAGAGTAAAATCGTCACATAATTATAATGATGCACTACATATTCGATACTATTATACAAATACGTGGAATGTGATGAACTTAGAGACTTGTTTTCTCAACGTACTCTAAACTATAACTTCCGATATCTCAGATCGTTCTCAGTATATTGTACTAATAAATAGATAACTGTACTTACACTAATTACAGTTTCAATGCACCTAGCAATATATTAAAAAGGACTTGGATTTCACTATCTCTAAATCTGAGACAATGTGCGAGATTGGCTGAATATAAGTGTTGATGAATCCAATGCGGCATATTTTATTACATTACTTATTGTTATACTACTCATTTATTCATATATTTTTTGTAAATGATTGTAAGTTCCTTGTATTAAAATCTGCACTTCTTTGATTTTATTACTTATGTTATATTATTTTCTGTATCGCGTAGGTAAAGGGTAACCCTTGATTTTTCAAAGGCAGACCGTTGATCTAACAACAATAAAACAGTTATGAAAAATAAAGTGAGGAGTAAAAATATGTTATTTATTTCCTTTTTGACAAGCTAATTAGAATGATATTGAAATAACTTTTCAATACGATTTTCTTGTGGAAACAGCTTACGGCATTTTTGAGTTCTCACCAATCCATCTCAGGCTTCCACCAACGCCGCTCAGCCCGATTGTGCGAGAAGAGATCGCCTTGCAAGACGGTTCGCATTCAATGGAGCAGCGAAAATCAATGGTAGGATTGAATGAATCCTCTACAAAGCACAGGAGAGTTCTTGTTGTATGGGGAGGAAACTCAATAACTGGAAGACGATAGAAGAAGTGTGCTGGAAGAAAATATAAAATAGTACGAGGTTGGTCGTCGATACGAGAAAATGTTACGGATACTGAATATGAGAATGGTAAAAGATGAAGCAAGTAAATCGAGTTTGATTAATCAAACGAATCCGAGTCTATGGGGTCAGATGTATATAGTCAAGAAAATGATGGAACCGGAAACAGTCAAATGATTAGTGTATCTAGCAAAATAATCTCGTTTGTGAAAAGAGCTCATACAATACTTTATAAATAAAGAAAAACTATATAGCTATATAATAAAGAGCTATATAAAGAAAAACCCCAGATATTGAAAAAACCTAATAATGGATTCCTCTAGTGTGAAAACTAAAATTTATCCCGTATTCGTGTACACCACTTTCGTATTCAGAGCAAAAATGCAAATAAAAAAATCATATAGGTTTTTGAAAATTGATTTTTCTGTTTCATCTTTGGTTCTTCTTCATCACTCATTAAATATATTGTCTTCCAACTTTAGATGGATTGGCTTCTATTTTATAAATGCATTCCTTTTTCATTGTAGCAAAACTTTACTTCTAATTTGTCTGAAAATGTACTTAATGGGTGGTGAAACCGTTATTTACAATGCCTGTGACACAAATGTAAAATCCCCCACACATCTCCCTGTCATCTCCCACACAGCGAGTGGAGAGTTAATTTAGCAATGTTGGGATTGGCTCTTTGACTTTCACGTGGTCTTTAGGCACCTGCCTCGTGACTATCCTATCACCGCAATACTGTAGTCGCATTGGATAGTGCGATAACAGTACTCTTTGTGAGAAACCACTCGAGTGCATAGTATTGAAGTGTGTGGGAGATGATAGGAACGCGCTCGAGGTCGAAGAGCACCGGTTGTTGAAGTGCAGGCAAAGGTCGGTCGGACGAGGAGTTGAGCAAGGTCCTCTCAGTCGAGTGCGTTAACGTGGCCATTGTGGCAGTTCCCTGAACGCAGTTTGCCCTACGACCCTACCTCGCCTGCAGAGTCTGCCCTTAACGCACCAATGGATGCCTGCCTTTCGGCACTGCCTTCGAATGCTGATATTCATGGGCAGCTCTCGCTCGCGTCCACAGCATCTGAGTCAATCAAATACCATGGTTCACCTACGCTTTCAAGAATTGGTTTAGGATAACACAACAATAACTAGAGCTGAAGTATTAATAATAATAATAATAATAATAATAATAATAATAATAATAAATTTATTGTCAAAAAACAGTACAAACTGCGTATGACCACGTGGAGGAAAAAAAAACTAATTTACTCTCCGGAAGCAAGCAAGGGACCATCCTATCAATTCCGATCAAGGGCCCTAAGACAGAGGCGGATTCAAAAATTTCAGCAAAAGTTCTTAGATAAGATAAAAAGGTAGCTGCGAGTTATAACACATATATAATGTCAAAATGTTTGTAATTTAACGCAAATATGTTTGTAAATTTATTTGTACAAGTTATTATCGAACTATAGATTATTCTGAGTATAGTGTTTAAAAAATCATAAGAGTTGAAAAAAACACAAAATTCACGATTTATTGTTACAATAAACACGCCCCTAGACAAAACCTAGAAAATCTGCATAATAAATCCGCCTCTACCCGAAGGAAAAACGGAGAAAAACCCGGGCCAGAATGAGGCTACAGAATTAATGTACACAACCCTGCCAAAGTTGAGTA
>NNCF01128608.1:489777-540720 GCA_002313205.1 Laupala kohalensis
CTTAACAAACACGACAGTTTCGTAAATACAAATACAGGGAAGTGTTAAGATATTTAATTCCTTGAATAAAGGTTTACAAGAGTTTCGGGGGTGAGATTTACAAATTATCCGAACTATCCTCTTCTGAATTCTGAAAGTTTGAATACTCTGACCGGAATTACCCCAGAAGGTAATGCCGTAACGTAAATGGGAGTAAACGTTTGCAAAATATACGCAACGGGAAATACGTGGACTAACTGCGTTAACTAAGATTCGGAATGCGTAACACAATTTGCTTAATTGGGAATTAAGATTGTCAATGTGACAATTCCATTTGAGGTTGTCTTGAATATGGAGACCTAAGAATTTTGTATTCGTAACAGGTTTTAATTCTGTTCCGTTTAAAGAAAGAGAAACCTGGGGTAAAGATTTTGTGATACTACTGTGAAATGACATAGACATTGTTTTGTCAGTGTTAACAATGAGACGATTTGCATGGAACCAAGTCGAAAGGTTAGACAAAACGTTTTAAGCATTGGCGTGTTTACATAGTAAATTAGTGTCATCAGCAAAAAGAACCATTTTGCAATCTGATGTGGATGATGACATGTCGTTCACATACAATAAAAAGAGTATAGGGCCGAGAATTGATCCTTGGGGTACTCCGCAAGTAAGTGGCTTTGTTTCTGAAAGACAACGCTCAAGTATTTTATTTTTAGTATAGGATATTTCTACTTGTTGATATCTATCTTTTAAATAAGAAGTTAGCCATTGATGTGGAAGTCCACGAATGCCTAAAGAATGCAATTTGGTAAGGAGAATTCCGTGATCGATGACATCGAATGCTTTGGATAAGTCAAGAAAAACACCCTGAGGATTTTCTCCACTGTCTAGAGATGTGGTAACATCGTTTAAGAAGGAAAATATGGCGCTTGTAGTGGAAAAGGATTTCCTAAAACCGTGTTGATCGTCAGAGAGAATGTTATATTTTGATAAAAAATCTAGAAGACGCTTATAGAACAATTTTTCTAGGATTTTTGAGAAAGTGGGTAGTAGAGATATTGGTCGGTAATTTCCAATATTAAGTTTGTTTCCTTTCTTGTGTAAAGGTTTCACTTTAGCTCTCTTAAATATATTGGGAAACACCCCTTCCGATAAAGAACTATTAAAAATATTTACGAGTGGATTTAATATAGCGTGGGACGAAGATTTAACAATAAACTCAGGTATATCATCTATGCCTCGTGAAAATTTGTTTTTTAAGGAGCTGATGATTCCCATGACTTCACTGGCGTTAGTTTCGGAAGTGAACATAGAATTGGGTATGTGGGTGGTAATAATTGGAGGACATTGATTTGGATATATTGAGTTCGTTATTTTACCAACTTCTGAGAAGTGAGAATTAAACAAACTTGCGATGTCCTGAGGATTTGACACGATCTTGCCATCGTTTAGTAAAGAAACATTTTCTTCGCGATTTTCAGAAGTTGACGTGTAATTGTTAACAATATTCCACATGGCTTTCATCCGGTTGTTCGATTTTAGTATATGCCTGTCGTTTTCCATAACTTTAGCTGCATAGACTACTTTTCGGAGAATAGTCTTATATTTACGAAAATAATTATGGAATTCGGGTGGCTGGTTATAGCGTTTTGAAAGATAATATAAACGGCGTTTGTTTTTTGAAGAAATTCTTATCCCTAGGGTGATCCATCTATTGTATTTTTTTGTGTTAATTAACTTGCGTTTTATGGGAAAACTAGAGTTGTAATGTTTTAGGAATGTTGAGATAAATACATTGAATTTGTCGTCGGTGTTTTGGCAATTGTAAACATCTTTCCATGTTTCTTCACGCAAATAATTTACGAATATGGATTTATTTATGTCATTAAACTCTCTTGTAAATTTGTAAAGGATTTTAAGCGGTTTTAGTGTATTATTAATAGTCAATACTTGAGCAAGGTGATCACTGTATCCGGCGATAAACACTTCAGAGAGATACGAGATTCCATTGTTGACTATAATTTGATCTAGCAATGTTTGAGATGAGCCGGAGAGGCGAGTGGGGTCATTTATCGTAGTAATAAGGTTGAAGGAGTCGATAAGATTCTTGAATCGATTAACTGGTGAATGTGCAGAGTCGGATGTACTCAAGAAATCGATATTGAAATCACCACATATAACGATAGATTTAGTAGATTTATGTGCGATATGTTCTAAAACATTTTCGAAGTTCCGAAAAAATATGTCAAGATCTGATTGAGGAGGTCTATAAATACACAAAACAACAATACCGGTGTCGGTCAGTTCAACTGCAGAAATTTCGAACACACTATCTACGCAGAAGTTCTCGTAGCCTGTCAGTGGAGAAGATAAAATATCATTACGAACGTAGATACACGTACCTCCGTGGGGATTTTTGCCTTTAAAATTTTGCCGACAGTAAGAACTTGCTAAATAATAATTAGAAATAGCAGTATCGTTGATGTTGTTAGTTGAAAGCCAATGCTCTGTGAGGCATAGCAAATCGAATCGATTTTCGTGTACCAGAATTTCAATGTCTGTCAATTTGTTTGAAAGGGATTGGACATTATGATGAAATATAATTATTTTATTTTCGCAAAGAGTTTGTGACTCACGAGAAATGGAATCGACGTTAGATTGTGGAGAGGAATTTGAAATTGGTACAGCTTCTAGTTCCGGATGAAGCTCGCACACAGCACCTGAACGCGATTGTCACCTTCGAGTACCACATCGTACTCCTGAGCGCAAGTTGTAACGGTGTATGGGGGCGACAGGAGGAATAGATGTTGACGTGGGAGATGAGGAAGCAGTAGGTGAAAGAACGGGGACAGGAGAAGAAATGGGTGTGGAGATAGGAAGAGGAAATGGTGATGAGGTAGGAGCAGAGGGAGGTGGAGGAGATGAGGTAGAAGTAGAGGGAGGTGGAGGAGGAGATGAGGTACGTGCAGGAGGAGGTAATGGAGGAGGTGGATGATGTGAGGTCAGATGTGAAGCTAGGAGAGAACCGAAGTGCTGTTTCCCAGACGGTTTCAGGTGTAAACCGTGCTGGGTAAAGTCCTTGGCAGTCAGGTGTGGTTGCAAATCAAAAAATGTGATTTTTGTGTCTGCCAGGTGATGTTTTAGGGAGATGTTTGCCAGGTTAATTTCGTGGTTTATTTGTGGAACGTTGAAGCGTGGAGGCAGGCTAGAGAGCACTATGTTTGTGTGCAGGGAGGCCATTTTTAGTTTCTGTAGATGTTCAGACGCGTTAAAATGTCCACCCAAGTTGATATCGTTCTGCCCACCTATGATGATTACTGTGTCCCGCTCAGTGAGTTTTTTAGTGTAAGTGTCCAGTTCTCGAATAACTTCAGCCAAACGAGCGTTTGGCTTAAAGAAACCGGAGACTGAGAACTGGCTAGGAAGAAATCCACGCAATACGGAGGACATCTGACGACCGTGCGAATCAGCTAGTATGAGCACGTTTGATTTCTGCGTGGAAGTGTTGGTATCATCTCTGGATAGCACTACTTTACGTGGTTTTGGGCGGCTGTGCTTACCAGTGCGTGGTGTGCGAACAGGTCTGGGTACTGGACGGGAGGGGATGAAACGAGTAGGTAAGGGAGGAAACAGGGACATGTCATCTAACACACTAAACCTATTCTGAGTGAAGAGTTGGGGTGGTGCATGCGTCGTTGGTTTAACCGGGTGATAGCAGTTGGAAGGACGGCGAGAATTCCTAACTGTAGTCCAACCGCCGATCGTTTTCTTATTGATCTCTTCCAGCGCACTGATTCGTGTATCAATATAATGTACCAAGTTATTGTACGCCTTCTGAAGATCAGCTTTGAATGAGTTGAGGAATGCGATAGTGTCCATTGTTGTGAGAAAGTTAGCAACTTCACGACAAAAGCAAATGAGAATACACGAAAACTGACAACTAACACTGAATGAAGGATGCTAGTATAATAATATATTTATTACTACGGAAGTTACAAATGAGATAATAAATAAATTAAATATACAAACAAACCGACGACAAAAATGATTGAAATAATTATTTAGGGCGACCACTGGAGATTAATTAATTCGACAATAACTACCGTATATTGTGTTAAAATGCAAATGAATACGAAAGAATCAAGAAAATCGAATTGTAAAATGATGTAACAATTCTATGAAATTATGACGACGAAAACTTGGGTGCAACAATGAGGCAGGGTTTAATCAGGAAATAAACAAACCGACAAATGACAGAAATAATTTAGGATGACAACTGCAGATAAATTAATTCGACAATAACTAAGACAATATTTTGTTAAATTGTAATGAATAACTACAAAAAGATCACGAAACAAATGGTAAAATATTGGAATAATTGTATTTACGACGACGAAACTTGAGCAGTGCAACAATAGAGTACGTTATTTTTAATTTAATAATGATGTAATAGTATATGCACCAGACAATCTAAATACAGCAAAATAATTAATTTTAATGCACCAAGAAGTTAAATTTATGATTCCGTTTGTACTTACGTAAACCTTATCACACCCTTGAATGAAGCACTTGAAAACAATATGAAATTATATATGGTCCGTTGGGTTTGAAAACCTTAGGAAATGTTTTTAGTGTTTTTTTACTTAACACTCACACAGAACAAAGAATTTTACACTACAATGAAAGTTAGACACTAAATACAACTACTGAATCACAAAAAACTCGAAAAAATAAAATAATTAGAAAGATTAAACTGAAAAACAGAGAGATCTCATTCACAACCGCAGCTAACGCCAGGAGCAGCTAAGAATGCCGACATATGTACCGACATCAGGTGTCAATGGGTGTATTAAGTAAGAAAACTAAAACTTATTTTAATAAATAGAGTAAAAATATATTTAAAAAATATTTTCTGACGCAGAGATGATGTTGATTTGATATTTTTTTCTACTGAATAATGAAAAAAGGAAATTTTTTTAACGATTTAGACATATTTTATCATAAGTTGGGTAAAAATATGTTATATACTAATACGTCTGTGGGTCATATGTTACACCTCCATGTTTTTTAGTGCTTAAAACGTGAATATTTGATGTTCTTTAATTTAGTTTAGAATATACAGGAACTGGAGAAAGTGGGAGTGGAAAGAAAAATCTGATAATATTTTCCATGAACTGAACCGAGACGTATTTCAATAGGTAAAGGGAAACATCAAGATTCATTCATGGAAGGAGAATCCGGGTTCATTTCTCGGTGTATTGACATATCTCCAAGATGATGTAATAGTATCTCTACCGAAGATGGTAAATTTTTTAAAAATATCTATCAAATCAAAAAATATTCCCAATATATTTAAAATCCAAATAAACTCAGTGGGTGAAGTTTTATGAATTATACGCATTAGACGGATTCCTATCTTGATCGATCAAGTTTGTTAAGTCTTGTTCACGTCAGGATACGCAGAGTGTCTTAGAACGTAACGTGAAAAATGGGTATAATAGATCACTTTAATGGGAAAAATTGATCATTTAAGTACACAAGTCCGGAATGGTTTCCCGAAGAATATATAATGGCACAAAGACAGTAAGAACACAAGACAAAAAAAGATGAGTACAGCATTTTATTCGGGTAATTAAGAAAGTGACTTAGATGTTCAAAGTTCAAAGACGAATTACAATATATGTTGTAAGTTCTATTCATTAACAGCCACGCAGCCATGTCTTGCGTTCTTAATGTATTTGAGTCATTATACCCCTTCAGGAAACATTTCCGGACACGTGAACTTTTTTTATTTTTTGTTTCTATTAATATGATCTATGATACGTCCAATGTTTTACGTGGAATTCTGGGACAAACTGTATTTTTACGCGATTTCAAGATCACTTATTCGTTACAGATGTTCTTCTGCCTTCTTCTCTTCTGTCCTCTTTTGTTGCGAGAGTGCTTTCAAAGCGCCTTAGACGTTTTGGACACTCACACATCCTCCACTGCACTTCACCAAATCCACCAAAATGTTTTTTTCCACGCTCGTTGATACATCTGCGACCCTCTCTACTTCTCTTCTTTTTTTTGTATCATGAAGCAGAGCTCCTCCTATTTTTCTCTACGAGATGATTTAGTAATTCGTATTTGCTATCTGTTCATGAATGTTATCATGAATGGCTAAAACAGTCAATTAAGAAATTAAAGGAAAAATTTTCAGACTTTATTTGTCGATAAAATTTAATATCAGCAAGCACTAAGCATTTAAAGTAACCGATTTCTTTAGATAAAGAAACAATTTTATTAAGATAATTCACAAAATTTAACATTTTTTAAAATAAAAAGTAAACTGACTTGTTTAACAAATCTTTTTAGTTACAGAATTTAGTCAAAATGCCATACTCTAAAATTGAAGAAAGCACAATTTGCTTGATATGAAGGGAGAGTTTATCTTCAGTGAGATAACGTCAGAGAGATCTTAAATTTTATTTTTCGAGTCTCCTCTCGAACCAGTAGCTTTATGCTCAGTCAAATGTGAACAATCTTCTTTTGAGGAATGAGAGCAGTCCCTGCTTTCAAGGCATTCATTTTTCTGCTTCATGGCCATGCTAATTCCCATTATAAATGGATTAGGAACTTTAAAATAAAAAATTTAAAACATGAAAAGCATTTTGCTATAGTAGTAGCAGTAGTAAATTTTCATTTGTCATGAACATGGAATGGAATGGAGAAGAGAAGATTGAAAAACAACAGGAAAAATATGAGAAATGTAAGAATAATGTGCCAAAAAGGATTTGATACAGGATATAAAGGATTTCATAAAGAAGGAAGATTGAAGACAGGCAACAAAATATGCGATAATCAAATTTTGTGAGACTCACAAACAAGTGGATAAACAGAACTTTGCAGATGGCAATGGACGAAAGCGAAGATAGTGGACGAAAGCGAAGAATCTAAGAAATAAAATACCTTGCAATAATATAGTTGAAAGCAAGATGGCAAAGATGGTTCAGTGGTCAACAGAAAAAAAACATTTGACGTAATGTAAAATTGGTTTTTCCTGGATTTTTACTATTACAAATTTATTTTAATGATATACCAATCGTACATCTAATAACAAAAACTTCATTATCACTCCTTGTATCCATTACTTTCAATAAAAACGACGTTGTTACAAAGGAAAAGGTGAAATATTTCAAGATAATGTAGCCTACCGTGCATGAAATATATGTTCAGGAAAGCATTCAAACCAACGGAAATTCGTATCTTCGTGTCCTAAATTTAAGAAAACTATAGGCGTAAGGAGTCGTGAGGTTATAGATTCATTACTTGATTGATTAACTAACACCTATGTTCTTTTCCATCTAGAACAGTTCTAAAACAGAGCTACAAAGTGACAGAGAAAATAGGAGAAAACAACAAATAGGTGTAAGAAATGGAAGTAACATAGTCTTCGTTTCATTTAAAATATATTTTCTTCGATGTTTCATTCAGGAACTAATACAAAAATCTATAGTTATAGTATTTACGTTAAATCAAAACGTCTGGTGTAATTTATTCAATCCACCGTCTAGAGTATATACTCAAAATATTTCGTTTTATATGAAATTATCAAACAAAGACAAAGACGTTGAAGAAAATAATCGAGGCTTCGCACATAGAGCAACAGATGAGGCAATAAACATGTTACCGTTTTTAACTTTTTCGTCCTTCAGTATAAGCAATCGGAGATATTAGGTTTGAAAAATATACCAGACCTATGAATATAATTGCTTTCTAAATATTTTTAGATGTTTAGAGCAGAGATAACATATATGTATAATAAGCATTGGGTGGATGATAGAGTACGTTAATTCACATGGAAATAAAAAAATACAAATAAACTGTCCGGTATTGTGTAGAGCAATAACACGAGGTAAAGCGTTTAATTTAGGGAACGAAGAAAGGAATACAGATGTCTTAAGTTCAAAACGTAGAATATTGTTACATATTCAATGTTCTGCCCCTTAACAACGAAGCAGCCCACTTACCGACGTCACATGGATTGGCGGATATGTTCTGCCTGTAGTCTCCCGAATACAATAAAACAAAAAATAATGCATTAAATTGAATTCGATATGTTATTTTATATCAAAACTTTTTCACAATTACGCTTTGGAGTACACACAGATATTAACAATTCGGAAAAATTTATTTGAAACATTATACAAGTTTTCCTTAAGATAATTACCTATTCGCATTGGTATGACATGAAATATTTTGTCATGTACATAAATTACACCAAGCAGATTATACTATATTGACATGATTTACTTCGATTTGTATGTATGCCATAAAGTTTTGTTTTTTCCAGATAACATCTACTTCCCAACTTCATTTGCTTATGGAATTACGCCACAGTGGTAAAAATAAATGTGATTTTTTTTTCAAACAAAATGGGATACTTGGACAATACAAATTATGCAATACATATCAATCACAAATTGTGTCAACAATAAACCATAAATTAATATTTTACTTGTGGAGTACATCAACATGCACTTGATACGGCAAATCTGTGGTTCTCTAGCATAATGTTGCATTCTACCATCGCCACATATTGCAAAACTTTTAGTCCGCAGTTCTTGAGTGTGGTGACCAGGTGACCACGCACTGTAGCTGATGAGCAGATGCCAAGAGGACTATGACATACTAAGCGACCAACAAGGAAGCTCTGCGTGGCATCGGAAGTAAAGCGGTCGAGCAGAAAGATCAGATTGTGCAATAAAGAAAGAATCGGAGAAGGAACATACGTATCAAATATGGTGTATGGTTGGTCGGACAATTAATATATAAATGTATAGTTTAGAACTTGTAATGGAAACACGGTCGTATCTCTTCTTTTGAAATGAAATACACTTTTGTAAACAAACAAATCAGAAGTAAAAATGTAAGTCGCTAATTTACTTTTCAGTACTGGTGTTAAACCAAGAAATATTTGGAGTGGCGATCAATGCGTTATCATTTCTTAAAAAAGTATTTTCTTTCTTCCATTATGAACTAGAATAGATGTAAACTCTTCCAGAACACAAAAGGAATCATGAAATACATCTCTAAGAACATCTATAATCTCATAACAATTGTATTTGAAATACGACAGGAAGAGTGACAAAGCAAATTCACGTGAAATGAAAGCGTGCTTGTACATTAAGCTTAGCATTGATTTTAGTATATAATTATATGAAGTAACTTATTGATATAAGTTCTTCTGAGCTAAAAAATACTATAAAAGCTAATTACTTATTATTTAAGACTACGAAACCTAAGCATTTATGCTTGGACATTATAAAGATAACGTCTTCGAATTCAAATTAAAGAACAAATATCAGCAATGTTTTAAAGTTTTTTTATAAGTTCAAAAGCTATCAAGACTATTATCAAAGACCAGAATAATACCTTTTATAAACGAAATGCAATATATCTTATAACAAATAAGGAAAGAAATAGTGTTTTCTTAATACTTACTTCTTCCTGGAAAAATCCATTGCAATGTATTTGTTTTTTTAATTTTTTTAATTTCATGCGATATATGATTCACCAATAAACGATTCGCGAGTAAATCTCGCAAGTTCAAATCATTGTTCATTGCTTATTTTATTAATCGTGTTTTAGGGCTCGCCAACATCAAGGTCATTAGAGTTATTTTCTTATTACTGTGAAGTTAAGTGCTCACATGGAGTGTGGACAAATGCTGGAAGAATGATATGCCGGAAAAACGTTGAGAGGATGGAAAGCCTAGAGTCGTGATGTTACAGAAAAGTTTTCATTCTCCAACAGAAAATGAAAGCGATTCCACCTCCAGGAAGACGCATGAAATACTATGCTTTGTATTAAACACGAATATACAGAGATAAATCATAACGAAGATTTCGGTTTAAATGATAAAACCATATTTTATTGTAACATGAGGTCTTTTACTTTATCATATACATAATATAGAGAAAGTTTTGTGATCGCGAAAATGGTCAAATGCGAAAATTTGATGGATATATCCATTTTGGGTGTCCCTAATACTGAAAAAGTAGTTTCTGTTCCCGGCGATGCTGGTTAAACGTATGAGCCAATTTTTTTTCTTCATATTTTGTAATTACCTGCAGTAGTATCAGCTTGTTGTAGATGAACTATGAACTTCTTAAATTTTATGTCTTCATATGAAGTTCAAAGTACATCTTTGAAAATTTCTTAAACGTTGTTCCAAATTTTTTGTGTAGGTTTTCTCAACAGTATGTATCACTAGTTTGAATTGAATCTACGCAAGCGATATTTCGCTTGAAAGTTTGGTACATACGCTGGATAATAATATAAATTCTTGTATATAATTTATTAAAATTATTTTGATTAAAATGTTTGTTAAATTGCGTTGCAAAACTAACTTTATAAAGAAAAATATTAGTTTTGCATTCCATAGAGAAGGTTTCGAAAGTATACGAGAAAGTATGTGCTGTAGTTCTGAACCACTAGTTTTTAACTGTGAGACGAAACAATTTCAATGAAAGAATGAAAGTTATATTTTTATTTCCAAACTGATTAAAATTTCTTAATATTGAAATGTAGCAACAACTTGAAATCATTAGTTGCGCTCACCAATTCATTTGATCTCGAGGATGAGCAGTCGTCCTGTTTCAGAGGGGTTCATTTGTTTCTTTGAGATGGCACCTTAATTAGCTTCACAAACCCATGGCGTGTTGCTTGAAGCAGTTTGTGCTTCAAAAACAACTCAATTTCACAACAGATGCTCAAGGTCTTCAATGTTCCTGTTAGTTTTGTAAAACGCGTCTTCAATTAGAGCCATTTTCTGAATAAATTAAACACTTGAAACATTAAATTATTTAAATCACACGATTACTGACCCCAATAATAAATAAATTGCATGATTTATTGAGGTAAGATCAGACATTGAAAAGATTTATGCTTTTCCAACGTTTCAGAAAATTAATTTCCTTAATGGCTAATGGAACAGAAGAAATGAGACGAATGGAACAGAAATGGGACAGGAGAATACAAGAATCTACAACAGGATAACAATTAGCTCCGAGGAAGTAAAAAGACAACATAATGTTGACAAATAACTCAAATACATAATTTTTTTCATTACCTTAACAATTAATGCAATTTATAATACTATTTATTTATGAAAGTTGTTTCATTGGTTAATGAATCATCATACTATTAACTAACAAGAATATTTATAAATTTTCAAGACATTAAATAGTAATATTTATTGGCAATGAGCTTTTGATTTTATACTTATAATTTTATAAGTTTTCCTAACCTAATTGAAATTGAGGACATTCAATTTTAATAATGATTTTGAAATATTTTATTTAGTAAACTGTGTCTATTTATTATCCCTTTACATGTGACTGAAACTCCTTATCTGACGCGATACTAATTTAATTGTTGGTTTATCTTGAATTAAGTCTCGGACGGCTTAAACATATATATAACTTGGGTTTATTAAGGAATCAAATAACTAGGATTATGTAATGTTTCTGAACACCTAATAACAATTATTACCCTAAATTATTCATTATTCAATTTTACAAATCTTACAATTTAGAGTAAATGAGTTTTAGTTTGTATTACACAGTTTGGAAATTTAACAGATTCCACGGTAATTAAAGTAATAAAAATTACAAAAAGTGTTTAATGGACATAAATGTGAATTTTTCAAGAGAAAATTACCTATAAAGGACACGTGCTTGACCGTAACGGAATCCGACGTATTACGGCCAAAACTTCTGCCAATCAAGACCTCCCAGCGCCGGAAAACGTAAAGCAGCTGCAATCGTTTTTAGGAAAGGTTAATTAGTACCATCATTTCATCCGTAACTTCGCTTCTACAGTTGCCCCGCTTAACAGATTACGGCAGCGGGTAGTCGCTTGTGTTTGGTCACAATAGGTTCAGCAGGCTGTCTGATTCCAGGATCAACTGCAGGCTGCCGCAATATTGACTTTTTTGGGCAGGATTGCATCACAACGCTAGCAGTAGACTCCTCCAATTACAGTATCGGCGCAGTTCTATCCCAGAAGCACAATGGTAAGAAAATGCTAGTGGTGTTGGTATCCGAAACTTTGAACGTACATCAAATAAATATTCGCGGATAGAGAAAGAAGCCCTAGCTATCATTTTCGGTGTCAAGACGTTTCACAAGTACCTATACGTTCGCAAATTCTTTACCATTACTGATCACAAACCGTTACTATCTTCTTTGAATCCAGGAAAGAATGCCGGCAGACACGATCCGCAAGTTACAGCGCCCTGTTTTTAGCTGATTACCACTGTTATTTCGACGCACGTCGGACACGCTAACGCCGACGCATTGTCTACACTCCCCAGCAGAACTGACCTATAAACTGATTTCTACACCACGGACATCGCTTGCCTACAAATCGATTTGGTAGAAGAGATAGCACTCCAGAACTTCCCTGTCGACGCCACCACCATTGCAAGGGAAACCTCCAAAGACCCTGAACTCAGGTGCCTGAAGGATTGGATGGGCATCGGATGGCAGATAGATAAGCCCAGCGAGCCTGAATTCCAAAAATGGAAAATACTACAGGGTCGATTGTCGGAGAGAATAGGAGTATTGCTCCTCAATTCGGAGAAAACCATAGTTTTGATATTGATTTCATTGCGCTCACATGTCTTAAACAGTTCACATGATGGTCACTGGGGAATCGTTGCAACCACGCAACTGGCCAAGCGACACTGTTACTGGCCGGGTATGGACAAAGACATTGAGCGGCTTATCAAAATTTGTGAACCATGTCAATACCATCAGAAAGCACCGGCAACAGCACTACAGCCTTGGCAGCGTGCGCCAAATCCTTGGCAACGTATCCATGCGGATTTCGCCGGCCTCTTCATGGGAAGCATGTATTTAATCGTTATCGACTCTTTTCCTAGTTTTCCGTTTGTAGCGGAGATGTTCGCCACCACAGCAGCGGCCACCATTACAGAACTCCGGAGAATTTTTGTAGGGGAAGGACTTCCCGAAACCCTTGTCACTGACAAGGAGTCACAGTTCACGTCATGACCGTTCCAGATATTTTGCAGACAAAACGGCAATAAGTGTACATCCGTTCCTTCAAGGATAAACCTAGGTGGTTCCCGGCAACGATCGTGAGAAACCGGGGTAGCAGTGTGTTTCTTACGCAGGTGGCGGGTCGAGTTGTTGCTCGACACGTAGACCAGATACGAAATCACGTGGTAGACACGCCAGTGGAACACCCTACGTATTCAGAAGATACATCCCACTGTTTTACAGCAACAGTTTCACAATGGCGTGTTTTCAGGATGCTCTCAGCATCGGCCAACACCGGAGGTCCCCGCAGACCTCCTACACGGGAATCTGGATAAGGGAGCAACAGAACCAGTGGCAACAACGACCTAGCAGACATCAGGGCCAACGTCTGAACATAATACGTCGGCCACGGGGAAGCCAACCGAACCAGTGATCCCCACCTATGCAGCGCAGCAACTACGACTCTGCGCCCTCCAGGAGCAGACCGACTCGGCGATGTCAGAGGCAATGGAGGAGTCAACTGAAGCAGCGGCCTACACCAGTCTAACCTATGGAGATTGCACCCCAGAATGACGATGATCGACCAAGCCCCCGTGCAGCAAGCGTCCACAACGTTTTTCCCCTTCCTCAAAATAGGCGGAGAGGGTGAAGCATACGCTGCAATTTGAAGACCGCGGGAGCTAGTAGTTTCTAGGTTACCCGCAGACAGCGTAACTGCAGCTTGGGCTCGGCAGGGAACGCCAGCGCCGTGCTATGTCAGCGAGCACAAATAGAAGGCGGGCGGCGGCTACGAGCGGCGGGAAAGTGACCGCTTATAAGCTGCGCCTCGTGAAGCGGCAGGCAGACCACAACCGAGGCGCTTCGGTAACGGACTACCCATCGGAATCAAATCTCGGAACTTGGACTCGGCGCTGCAACGGTAATTGTTTACTGGATTTATGGAACTGCGTCCATCGGCTATTATATTCTGAAATTTGTATGTGTATGAGTACTGGAAAATAAAAGTTGTTTAGTTACTAACGAGTGGCAGTTATTAACGACATAACATTTACAACGTTACACTACTTAAGCATATAGATTGAATCAAGTTCATATTTAAGTCCTATGGTATACATCACTACATCTTTCTTTGGATTTATGCAAAGTTACTAGGGTTTTTTTATGACAAAGAAGGACAAAGATATAAAAATTATTTTGAATATACATAACCATTAAACAGTATTTCCTGAGTAACTATTTCTTTTATATGAATAAATATGATATTCTATACTAACACAATGAATCTGTATTGAAAATTGGCGCAATATATTAAGTTTTTTTCATTCAATAATAATAGCCTTCCATTTATATCGTTTTGTACTTCAAAAATGTTAAATAAATGATACTTCATCGATGTTGTGCTTCAATTTAATTTAAATATATTTGTATACGATTTAGTTGATTGAAATGGTTTCCTATTGACGTTGTTTTTCTAAGGGTATTGTCGTATACAATCTACGACTGGTAAAGGGAAATATCACGGTCATTCCAATGGTTGATTTCCAAATATAATGGTCAGAGAGGTCATGCATCGAGAAATGGGTTAATGGTAAGTCGATAGTTCGTGGCGTTCGAGAGCATCCAGCCATTAATTTATCTAAGCTTTTTGAATAAGGCGGCGAAAAAGCTCTTTAAAATCTAACTCTCTATAATCTCTCGAAGAATAAATATGATACATTTTGTTTTTTGCAGTTTTTATGGTTTGTTTTATGATGAATGAATTTAGAAGATACGTCCACAAGCTATAATAATCTACACGATCAGGTCGCATGATTGTTTTATTGAACTTACTTGACACCATAGTAAAAAAACTTGTGGAGGTGAGAGTATGTGAGTGTATGTACAGAAACAACATAGCCTCAAAAGAATTTAGTAACGTAATTCATCTCATTGAATTAAGGCAAAATTAATTTACTTGATATGTATTTTTGTTCATTTGGAAGTTAACGCATGTATCAGAGTTTTCATGATGTTTGAATATATTTGTTTAAAAATCATGTATTCATATTCATAGAGCAAAGATTGATGTTAAGACGGATAGGTTAATTGGGTTGTGGAATAAAATACTGTGGTAAGAATTGAACGAATATATTTAGTGCTTGACGAAAATGAGTTACGTTGGAGGTTTTATTGCAAAGAGCTTTACGCTAACTATATAAGTAGCGCAATTTTTAGAAAATCTTTACCTCATTGGATTTTTCGACTGCTAATTCTTTTCTCCCTCTAAAATTACTTTAGTAGGTTTAAATCTCTCAATCGACGTCTGTGACAATAAAAAAGTCTGTGAATTTCCAGAAATTGTTATATACGTAGCAACGTTCCTTTTATTATGACTTGCTTCAAAGAACTTACTTTCAAGTGTTTCAACAAACTTAAATAATTATTGCATAACCCTCACTTATCTATTATCACTTATAACATTTTATTAAAGAAGCGGGTGATAAATGCGTGTACATTGTGCTAAAGGTTCAAGAGAAACTACTGTGATTTTTTAAGAGAAAAATTCTTACATAATAAGAGTGTTTTTTGTACTTAGTGAATTGTATCATAAATGGTTACACCAATAGTCATATATGATAAGAATTGGCCAAAACGTTCCTGAAAATATATTTTAACGTGAATAAATAAATACTGTTTAAGATTATGGTTTCCAATTTATTCCTTTTATCATTTATAGATGACACGAGTATGTAAATCACTGTAGAATACCTAAGGGTACCTCCACACGTACTTGTTTCGCGGGTAATATATTTACTAATCATAAAGGGTTATGTTTTCACATCCTTCTCCATGCTAGATTAAAAAACAACAAAAAACAAACAAACAAGTATTTATTATCTGAGTAATGAAGTGTAAAACCCGTACATTAGTAATGACGATTTTGTATTTATCATGTAATATTCTTCAAAGAATGTTTTTCTTCATGATTCTGGTGGAACAATTTCAATTTATTTTCAAGTGATTCTTTACAGTCAATTTTTAATATTTCAATACCTTTTACCTTAAAGGTAAGGCCCAAATGCAGATTTATTGCTAAAAATAAATATCATTGTTATATTATAATTAAACATTTCATATGACATTTGTAGGACTTATCCACACAATATTTAATGTGATTTTTTAAGAAGACTACGATTAAACTTGGTTTTGGGACTCCTTCCGGTAAAAAATATATACATAACAATCAAACAAAAATATTAAAAAATGTTGAGAAAGCAACAGAACATAACAAACGTAAATATGTATACAAAATGTATGTAGAAAGAGACAAGAAACTAAGCTATAAAATCGTATCGTTAATACTCAATGATTTTTCGATGTCCGTATGTAAATTTAAGTTTCCATTTGTACTTTTTTTATAAATACCATTTCTGACATATAATGTTTATAAAAATTATTTCTTTGTTTAATATTATCCCAATATAATTATCCCAATACATCAAATAATCATTATCTATACACTTAGTTGTTACTACACACTACAAAAGGAGAGTACGTACACGGAAGAGAACTCTGAGGAATGCACTGAGGAGGTGCTTTTTGTCAAAAAACAAACAAACAGGAAAAGTGATGAAACAGTAAAGGAAACACTGAAACATTGTGTGGGACGACAAAATGTGGTAATAAGAATATAAAAATACTCGACAAACACGAACTAATGACTTACAAGTGCAATTACCAAATATGGCAGAAAAGAAGTTGGAAAAATTGATCGAAGATGATGGTAGCCTAGTAGTACAAAACGTACAGAATAGGAAGCCTAATGTGCGGATATGTGGATTAAAAAAAGAAATAAATGAACAAGAATTTATTGTCAAAGTAACACACCAGAATTTTGGAGAAACAGAAGTGAGCGATTTTGTGGAGAACTGTAAAGTATGCAAAAATGTAGATAATGGTCAAGGAGAACGAGTTATTTGGATATTGGAAATGAAGGGAAGATTCATGAAAAACCTAAAGGCAGAATAGAGGGTTTATTGCGATTTCCAGAGTTATCGAATAGAAGACGATGCAACGCCGCTACGTTGCTACAGGTGCAATCGTTATGGGCACCGATCGGGTGTCTGCGCTGACACAGAAGAGACATGCAGCCACTGTGCAAGGCGGGGACATGGCTTTTCGACGTGCACTTTTAAAAAGGAAATATGCGAACTCTGCGCGTAAGGGAAAGAAGTAGGGCTCATAGTACGAGAGAGACAATCTGTCCAGACTATATCAAAGCGAAAGAGGCATTAAAACGGAAAACCAATTATTATGATTAAAATTTTGAGCCAAAATACACAACGTGGAAACACTAGATCGAGAGAATTAGGCAGTTACGTGCAAAATATAGATATGCATGCATACAGGAACCCTATTTTTTACGAAGAAAACCGTGCAATGTACCAGTACATGTACCGAAGATAGATCAGAAATATGGATGGGCTTTTCGTTTATTCCTTGAACAGAGAGATAGAAGTGATGGTTTTTGAGCGACACTGTTGCAGTAATATGCAGACAATATTGGTACGGAAAGATAGAACAAAAGTAATTTAATAAACATTTATTGTAATTTTTGGGGGAAAATAAAGGAAGATTTAGAAAAAATGAAAGAGTGTTACAAGGAAAGAGGGTATGGAAATAATTGTAAATGCAGACAGTAACGCGAGAACCACATTGTTAGGTGACCATCGAAGTAACAAAAGAGGGAGAAACATTTCTTTTTACGAACGGGTAGGTGGTCCGTAATGAGTATGGAGCTGCAACATACAATGGGCCTAATGGAACTTTCTTAATAGATCTTACAATAAGTACAAGACTTATGAAAACAACAATACGAAATTGGAAGCTATGCCCTGGTGTTGAAAGTGACCATAAAGCAATACAATATGAAATAGAGAATGTTCAGCATGAGGGAAATAGGATATTCGAGGATGTAAGCCGACTGCATATACGACAGGATGCATATAAAACTGCGGAAACAGAATTTCGAGGGTATAATGAAACGAAAATAATAAGAGAGTATGTGGAGGACGAAATTGATAGACTACAATTTCAGCTCTTAAGAATAAGGAACAATGCTTTAACCCAAAGCACACAATGACGGAAAGGGAAGAGAGTTAGGACACATAAAAATTCGGAAGAATAGAGCTCTACGTGCCGTATAGAAAATGAAACGCAAAGACATGAATGTGACTACAACCATAAACGAATGCAAAAAATGAGAGAAGAATTCAAATAAATTTATTTGATGAAATTTCATTTGATGAAATAAAAGCAGAATTCAAAGAGTTCTAGGTGAAGTCTTTGAATAAAAGTTGTTGGGGGATCCCAAGTGGAAAATGTAAAACACATGTCAAGCCTGGTATGCATTGCGTGATGGGGATGAGGAGAGACAAAGCTGAAAAGAAACTGGAGAGAAACTGCTACGGGACTTAGTACCTCAAGAAACAAAAAACGATACATTTTGGAGACACACGCAAGACCAATTAACGATGAGGACTACATGAGTAAAATAGAATTGGAGACTCTAATTTCGAATAAATGCGCAGGATTCGACAACATACGACATGAAATGGTAAAGTTAACGTATACAAAGTATGACATATTTCTATTAAATATTTACATGTGTATTAAATTACAATATTTTCCGAAAGTAAGTAAAGTAGGGATGGTGAGAGTATTCCTTAAGGGAGAGGATAAGGATAAACGGGAGACGACGTCGTATAGACCAATAACTTTATTGCTAACAATGGGAAAAATATTTGATATGTAGGTGATTGAAAGAAAAGAGTGGTATTTGGAAAGAACGCAAGGACTTTCACACGACAATATGGATTTAGAAAAGGAAGGGGTACTGAAGATACACTGCGAATTATGACCAAATTAATGAATGACAGGAGAACGAAATATGCACTAAGTTTGTAAATTGATATAAATGGAGCATTCAACAATGCATCATAGAGCCTAATATTGGTAAGTTTGGAGAAACGAGAAGTGCTGCTATACTTAATAAATATCGTTCGCTCATTCTTCCAAGCCAGAGCAGTGTTTCTTGAAATAGGTCAGGGGAAGGTCATACAAAAATGCACGAAGAGCTGTCCTCGCCGATGATATATGTGTGGTATTGTACAGAGATAGTAGGCGAGAAATCGAATCAAAGGGTAATGCTGTGCTGCAGCAATGTAGAAGAATGTAGGAAGTTACGATTGGAAATATCCACAACAAAAAACAACAGCGCTATGGTTTGATACAATAGTAAAAGGAGACGCAATCCTTCATTAAAATTGTCACGAGTATCAATAAAAATAAAGCGAAGTGCTCGATATTTGGGATTAATATTAGATTATGGACTATATTATAGAGAACACATTGCGTATGTAGCAGATAAGGCTTTGAAAATATATTACAGCCTACTCAGAATAGGATTAACAAAACATAATATTGGACACAAAGAATTGTTGACACAGTTCAAAGGAGCGATAAGGCCTATCATGAGATATGGTTCAAGTGCAACGATTATGCAATCTTAAACTAAGTGGATGTTAATCGACAGTTTCGACAGAGGTATTACAGTTACTTATGGGAATAATGCCACTTGACCTATACGTGACAAAGTTAAAATTTCGGACGAAGTTACGAACGGAGGGAGAGATCTATATAAATGGCGTCAGACTTCCCAAGGCAGAAAAGAAATTAAAAATATAGACCGATGAATTTGTAAGAGTATAGAAAGTACGGTGAGATACGGCGGAAGTAGAAAGACATACTTACAAATACATACGAGTCGTCACATTTAAATGGAAAAACAGGAAATGGTTTTCTCCGCCAAGAGAGCTGTTAGAAATACTTACGGGACCTGGGAATTTTGGGCAATATATATCAGGGATAGGGAAGACTAGAGACAAGACATGTATGTGCGGCAACGGAGACGTGACGGTGGCTAAAACTGCCAGTGCGACCCTTTATTCTGAATCCTTTGCGTTTTTTTAACTGTCAGAGCTTTGGACACACGACGACATCGTGTAAGGGCCGTGATACCTGTGGGAAGTACGGAAAGGAAGCACACAAACCCGGCGTTTCATGCCCAGGGCCTGTAAAGTGCATTAATTGCTCAGGCAACCACCCGGTATGGAGCAGGGAGTGCGTCGCCTTTCTAGAAGAGAAAAAGTGCAGGAGATTAAGACAACCGAGAAGATTCCGTACGGTGAAGCACTGAAGAAATACAGAACTTTACACCCTGTATTTTCTACCAGCTACTCCACCGCAGCGAAGACTCCTGTTATAAAGAAGAGTATTTCCAACGAGGTAGATTTCACTGACGTGTCTACGACAACGTCGTGCACATGCCAGTGCAAATGTTGGAAGAAAGATCTTCAAGCGGTTTCCGTGAAGCCAAAAACTCCATCCACACCCCGTCCTACTTCACAGGTTCCAAATCGTAATGGCTTCTGTACATCAGTGGAACTTTAATGGCTATAAAACTCAATGTGAAGAGTTACAGCTCTTAGCGCATAGCAATCCGATCTGTATTCGCCTGTAAGAGACACACCTTTTACCAGAACACTCTCCCTATCTGCGGTGATACATCAGCTTCAGTTATGACGACACCACGGAAGATCGAGCATAATGTGGAATTGCCGTGATTGTTAGAAACTATTCTCTCCTCACCTGTCCCCCTGCAAACTCAAATACAGGCTATTGGCAGTCAAAATTCACCGTACAAGCTATGACCGTGTGTTCAATATATCTTCCTCCGACACGAGATTTCTCGGAGACTTCTCTCAGGAATTTAATTCACCAGCTCCCTCGGCTCCATTAACGAGATGGGTGGCAAATGCGAATTCGTATCTTAGCATAATTAAGTAATACGTGTAATCAAAGCTAAATTTCATATACTTTTAATATATTGCAATTATTTTAATATGTAAAATATAAATACATTACATGAGAGTTTAATGTATCGCCAAGAGTATTAGTAATCAGAAAGTTTGTGTTTTAACATTAGTCATGAAAAAGTCAATAACAGTATGACGTAATAAAAATACTACTAAAAATAACACCAAAAGTATGAAAGCAAGCATTTAAAGTACGAAAGCTTTATTTAACACGTTATTAATATATCTTTGAACAAACTAAAGCGATTGAATAGAATAAAATTAAGTAAGCCATGAAAACAAGCTTGACGTGGTATCGAATGAATATTTGCATTCGTCTGCGTCATGAATATGCGAGAGGTACAATCTGATGAGTATATTTGCAAACGGTCAATAATACGTTATTTCTATATGTTAATCTGAGAAGACATGGTCAGATGTTTATTGAAGTACTTTTGATGACTGGTTGTATTCCGTTATCGAAATTAGACGATTACAAAAAAAACACCATATCAGGGTGTGAATGTAGTCTTAAGATAATATTTTTATCAAATTTTAATGGATGTGACTGTGTATGAAGGGAAACTCAGAATTCGTTAAATCTTTCAACTCACTTGAAATGCATAGGATATTTGAAAAGAGGTTAATGTTTTACCGTTATAGTGTAACAAATCTCACGAAAACAGAGTATAATAAATACTGATACACAAATAATTATTGACGAAAGAGTAAAATGTTATGAGCGGAAAAGAGTCTTAATAGTTCAAAGCAGCTCTTTAAAATAGTTTGAATTAGAGAAAAATGTAAAGAACGAAAACCAGTATTCTTCTTGATAACATCCTTTACAAGTCACTTTCTGGAACATTACATTACATTTTTTCTTCATTACACAATTGATCCACATTGTCCTACACTATTTTCTTGGTGTTATTTCTCAAACTAATCTGGCGTATAATTTTTTTTAGTTTAATAAACTTAAATAATACGCGATTATTCTGGTAATTCAATCATTCGTTAGAATATAGAGAATGCTATACATATTATAAACCATTAATTATGAAATCAAATTGATTTCCATCTGATTTATATTTTTTAATTTTAGTATATCATTGACACCATAATTGTATTTTATAAAAAGAGTTGATTAAAAAAATGGTTTTCAAATTTCTCATTGAATTAAAAATATGGATTTCGCGCCGTTTTGAAGCGCCGTGTAGAGGCTGTTCCTAACAAAGGAACGTCATAGAATGTAGTCATTTACCGCATATGAAAACTTGGTATCACAATTCTCACAATTGGGCTTTTGTGTGCTTGCTTTTTCAATTTTAGTGTTACATTTTAAATTTTTGTTCCTGAAAGTATATTTTTCCCTTCCTTTAAATCTTAATGTCATAAATCGTTGAATGATTTCGTTTCCGTTCATACAAAACTATGCCAACGATTCAGATGAGAAATTGGTACTAAACACATCGAATGTTTTTTAAATAACTCTAGGAATATCTTTCCGGAAATGACGGAAGTGGCAGAGGCTCCGGTAAAACTTCCGCGAGCGTCACTGTGAGTTGGCTGCTTCCGGTCGGGTAACCGGTGAATACAGTCAGCCGAGAGAAAAGCAATTTCCAAAGCCATCAGCGCGCCGGCAATCTTGTGACGTTTCAAGATGAATGTCAGCGGGGAGCGGAGAGAAGTGGACGCCACACATGGGGCTTGCGGAGGGTGGCAGGGAGCGTCAGATGTGGATACGCGGTTGATAACATTAACGGAGACATGTTAGTGACGAATGGAGAAATGAGAAATACTAGCTGAACTCTAGCGAATAATCGCTATCACATTTATAGGAGGAAATATTCAGAATATCTTACTATTGTAATGTGAGTGGTTAGATATGTTTTTTGAGATGGCAACAAATTAAGATTAAGATTTTATAGTGTCTTAATGTTTCGAACTCGTTGTGAATTCATGATCCAATATAAATGTACCGTCATGAGGAAGACCAGGCGAGTTGTCAAAACGCAGCCAACGCAGTTAAATCCTTTTAACTCAATCGCAAGAATAAGTTTTTATCACTTGAAGTATCTGATTACATCCCATCCATAACCAATAACTCATTTTTCTCTAAAAAATTCTTCGAGGGATGATGAAAAATAAAATATGTTAATAAAAACGAACTGAGATTTGGATTTAACTGGAAATGTAAAGAGCGATAACTAGGGATAGATTGAAAAGAGCTTTTCGAAGGAATGTTGGAGTAAAAAAGGTCGTAAATAGTGGTGTAAAACCTTAACTTTACTTCCATACGAAGTGCATTACAATAATATTTATTACATATATCGTGTGGTAAAAAACATAATTACTTTAACCGTCAAATTGGGCAATACTTTCACACACTAAATTTTAATCTTTGCTTTGCTGGGCGTAATATATCAATAATATTAATTCAAAGTTCCTCTACATAATACAATGGAACTTACGTTGATGGGAAATAAATATGTGCAAAATAAGCAAAGTATAGTAACTTAAAATATGTTTAAAAAGCATCTGATTCTATAAAAAAGAGTTGTGATTTTTACTATTCCGTGACGATTTTTCTATTTTTTTTGTAAGATACTCGTATGTCAATTTATTCGAAGATGAAACATGATAGATAACTTGCGGAACTTAAGACTATTAATAAGCTTACAAATTTATAAGCATGGAGTTGAATAGAAAACCACATAGTATACAAAACTAGAACAAACAATTCATGACGACACAATCAAATCGTACCGGTATTTACAATCCAAGGAAATATTAATACATTCAAAGTGATGTAACTTTACCAAAAATAACGCAATATGGCTACCTAACACGAATTGCCAACATTTACGAATTAAGTAAGATCCGAAAAAATATTAATAGTAGTCACAAAGTGACTGTTCTCTGTAAAAAACAACAACTACAACTTAATATCACAACAAAATACGACACAAAGTAATATTCGTTTCTTACTAGCGATGCAGAAGGAACAGTAGCACCGCAAAGGCAAGTGAATAGAATTGGTGACCGATGTTGTCGGTACATTTCAGTTTAATGAAATTCGAAAGTTTCGCGAGGTACGTTTATCATTACTCATACAGACGTTGGTGAAGTAAAAGAATTGGCTACACTGTGTACGAGCCCTACACTAACATCGAGCCAGTTAAATTAATTAATTAATTAATAATTTATTATCAAGAGCGGTTGGGGTCAAATTTACTGCTATTAATGAACACATCGCGTTCGCGTTCATGTTTTTTTGTTACATTTTCTCTGATATGAGTTTGAGTATACATGATGCAGCTAGGTTTCGAACTCCTGAGTTCAACTGAGTGGGAAACGCATACGGGGATCGGTATGGAAGCAGTCAATGCCGTCGAGTGGCAGGCGCCGCGTCGCACCATGTCAAATCCACCGCTCGCTCCCTCCTCGACCAGCCAGGTCGATGGCTCTTACAACCTAACGCTACTCAACTGTCTCAGCGGGTTGCAGCACGATCACGCACCCTCGAGACGCTACACATGCTGACCTCTTAATCACCTCGGAATAGAAACTTTAGTTCAGGTAACACGGACTTGTTTCATGACGTAATGTGAACCGAACAGCAAATGTATGATAAAAACTGTAAATAAATATTTCATCAGAAAATCTTTTAAAGAAAAATTGAACTGAGAAGACTATGTAATTATTCATTGTACTAAAAAATATCGAACATGCATATTTTTAATATAAAATAGACATAAAAACAACTTAACAAAATTTGAAAAAACGCTAAATGTATTTACTTCATACTTCTGAATATAACTACCACTTTCATTTAAATTGTCTCTAATATTGATGAAAACCAGTGATGGTAGTTCTTTACGAGCAGATCATCATGGAGTATCGATTCAAACAAAAAATTCTGCCCGTAAGAACGACATTTAAACATTAAACTAATAACAGTCTAGGGGCGTGTTTATTGTAACAATAAATCGTGAATTTAGTGTTTTTTCAACTCTTATGATTTTTAAACACTATACTCAGAATAATCTATAGTTCGATAATAACGTACATATAAATTTACAAACATATTTGCGTTAAATTACAAACATATTGACATTATATATGTATTATAACTCGCAGCTAACTTTTTATCTTATCTAGGAACTTTTGCTGAAATTTTTGAATCCACCTATGCCTTAGGGCCCTTGATCGGAATTGATGGGATGGTCCCTTGCTTGCTTCCGGAGAGTAAATAAGTTTATTGTCCTCCACGTGGTCATACGCAGTTTGTACTGTTTTTGACAATAAATAAATGTATATATAAAATTTATATATAACATTTTCATTAAAGGTTTATGGCAAATGCTTGATTTTTAACTCTTAAATTTGTTTGAATTCTTGAAATTTACATCAATTGCAATAAGTGAATTTAAAAAAATTATTTTGTTATCAAAACTACTTCAGTGAATTAAAGTACAAAAAATCGGTAAACTGGTGGTTAACATTTCTTTGCCTATATCACCAACTGATGCAAATTGTACGTCATCCACTAGTGAACAAAATTTAAGCCACGAATATCATTACAAAACAAACAAAACACCTTGCTGAAACGATATGTGCAAGAAATTATGGCATTGATGCTCTTGCATGAGAGAAAGTTATCGATTTAACTCTTAACACACGACTCCAAAATGCCGCGTTGACATTCCTCTCTTATCATTTATCGTGCGTTCAAAGGACGCTATACACTCATATTTTCTGACGGAATCAGAAGCTCATCAAAAACGCCCCCTACTAAATGCTAGATATCATTCCAGCAGAATATGTTTGGGATAATATTTCACTTCATATATAAGCAATTATCACCGTAAATGAATTAGAAGTGAAAAAAATGACTTTACTCACATATTCTATCTAACTTCATAAAAGTCATTAAATGCCTTCAAAATATTTTTCTACTTTTCAGTTTTCTTCATTTTAATATGAACCATTTTTAGATATTATATAAAAGATGACGTATTAAATAAAACGAATAAAAGGAATTATTTACTTTTTACTAAATTTCGTAAATTTTAGTCCCATACGATTTTTACAATAAATTAAATTCAATGATATAATTCAAATACTATTTAAATTTAATTCAACTTCTTACAGTTTTCATAAAATGCACGAAGAGAATAATTATTTTGTTATAGTAATTTAGTAATAGTTGATAACATTGAAATTTGTTATTTGTGTGACAGAAAGTTAATTTATATTTAGAACTTGGAACATTTCATTGTTTTAATGTCAGAAAGATTCGTTTGTCAGTTCATATCAAGTAATCAGTATCTAGTTTGCTGCCATTCATGTTCACTAGTGAAGCTCTTGGGCGTGAAATGTGATGTCGGAACATCTCTCATAACTGAAATCAAATAGGGGTCGTTACTAACCATCCCACGCCAGACCTCATTAATTCTGCTGAAATTCTGTATCGTTTGAACATTTGGTCGAAATGAATAGCAAAGAAGATAAAAGCAAACGCAGTGATAAATAAAAACTGTTTATAAATATTCTAACCCAAAATATGCAACACGCTTTGGAAAAATGAGAGTGTAATGATGTACCTCCAACTACAGATTTGTAAGAGAATCTGATATGTTAATTCAGAAGAATATTCGCTGCCTCTCAAATCAAACATTTAAAAAACCAGGATGTATTTCTCAGTTTTTTCATTCGTTTGGCCTCGATAATAATGTTTTAAATTTTACTATGGTAGTGGATTCCATTTTCCAATTCCATGAAACATTTATATCTATCACAAATAAAAAGATCTCCATTTCGAATATTTGGACATTTACTTTTGGAATACTTACAATTGTTTACATTTTTATGAACACATTTTTTATGTGTATATTTCTTCCGTGAACCCTACACGTGGAGAAGAAATGTGATAACTGGCGAAGATGAAAATGGCGAAGAGCCGGGAATTGAACCCAGGGTTTAGCCCTGGGTGGAAATGGTGTACAGTTGGGGAAGGCGAACGGGTTGTGTAGTAGTTAACACCCCTGCGATCATTGCGGGGATATCCGGGTTCGATTCCCGGCTTATCGCCATTTTCATCTTCGCCACTTATCACATTTTTTATGTACATGCCAAATTCTTTTTCATAGAGCATCAAGAGGTTTGTTGATTGTTGTTTTTAGAGAGGAAGTTCAGTTGACCGAGATCGCTTTTGTAAGAAAATTCGTGCATTTTTATGATAGCAGACGTTTGACGACAGTGCGCTAAACTATCCACTTAACTTTTTTCATGTCACAACGAGAGAAATAGGATTGGTTCAACTCAGAAATGGTAATAGAAGGAGATGCAATAAAATAACATTTTCAATCTGTAGTAGGTATTAAAGAAATTTACGTGAATATAACTAAATTTACGCTGGTCACTTAAATAAAAATAATGTTTAATAGCAAGTATGTCCGTGGAAGGGAACAAAATGTGTTTTTCGCTGAAAAAAGGAAACTTCCGATGTGTATAAAATGAGTAGTGTACATATTTTTAGTTTTATGAAAAATAGTAATTTACGTATGTTTTAAAAATTATGCTTCAGACATTTAGCCAATTATCATCAATTATTCTTTACAATATGAAGTGATAATTATGTTTGCTCCAACATTCCATACTCTACTTGTTCTTCTCATCCATATCTCTTTATTATCTATATTCGTCTATAAGTTTTACATCACCTCTTTCTCTTTATTTCACCATTCTGCCATTAGATTCTTTCACCTTCCCAACTACATATCCTTAAGGTTGTTTTGCAGGGTAATGATAGTAAAACCATTTCAAAGTATAATTATACCTCTGTCTATATTTCAATACCTGTGTATGTTCGTTTTATGAGAAATTGTAACTAATAATAATGTTCATATTTGAAACAAATAGGCTGTTATTTCGATATAAAAATGTATACCGAAAGTAGTATGAACCTGGAACTCCTCGACTCTATTCAGTGACAATGTCGAACAGCTCTCCGAGACAAATACCTCTTGAAAATGACAGGTGACCTAGAAAAAAAATACAATTCCGACAACGGTAATAAAAATTTTTCCTCCTTAACTGTTTTGAAAATATATTCATTTTTGAAAATAAACACATTGTCTCATAAGAGATACTGTATTTCATTCATTATTAATCTGCCATCTGAACCACACATCCTGGACATACCATGATATATTCTCGACTTTTTAAGTCCCAGACATAATATATTCCTTATCTGCTCTTGAGACATGTTGTTACTCTGTTGTATTATAATAGTTTAAAATTAAAGTGATGAAAAAAATGATCCTATCATCAGGTTAATTTTAAAATCATGTTTCCAATTTTCCATGAAATACACACAATCCGGTTATGTTCTGGTTTTAAAATATTTATCCAACAAATAGAGAACTTGAATAATGAATAAAATACATTATCTATTTTCTGTATGATGAATAAAGTTTATTGAAAATTTATTGCCCCAAGAATTTATCATAGAAATGATTTGGTATATATGATATATATGATAATTATTGCACGTTATTAAGTCCCAATTTCTAAAAAAATCGTCAATGTAATAATTAATTCCATTTTTTATTGAGGCCAATAACATCACTGGTGAAAACATATCATTTAATATTTTCCATTTCTACTAGATCGCTATAATCATAGTATCACAGTTTAAATTCTTGTGAGGGTAGAAAATGTGCATTAGTTATACCGATCAATAGAATCCCACAGAGTGGGAGTGAAACTATTTCGCGAATCTCTACCGGAGTTTCATAGCCCTGTTGTAGAAACTGTTGCTATACATCCTTCTACTACCAACAACTTCAGCGTTTTTAATCTAATACATGACCGTCATACGCTCTCCACTACGGCGAATACTCTTCCGCCAATACCAATCTCCAAACCCATACTCTATTCCCTACGCTGCCGATGTGTACTCGCAGCCAATAGCTCGTTAACACTTTTACTGCGTCGCTTTTATTAGCCGCCACCGGGTGGCCCGACTCGCCTCTTTCCTGATCTCTGCTCCCGCCACGCCTACACAAAAGTCGTTTGACTCCCTACCGGATCTCAACTACACAAAACTCCCCCGTTCGCCCATCACCCCCTATGCACCATGTGCAACCACACCCACGCAACCGAGGCATGCAAATGCACGCAAGCTGCATCGGCATGAGGCAGTTTTTTTTCGATTTTCAGTCGGTATAAAGTAGGAAAGCTTGATAATTCGACTAGACCTATCCATGAAATAGTTCGATATTCCATTGAATGACTGTGGTACTTTGCAATTTTTCTCTTGAATTTATTTGGAAGGGACGGACTAATTATCAGCTACAATTCTTTCACGTTGGGAAGAATTTTGAATTTTGGGTGAATGCTATTGGAAGTACGTAAATTTTCTAGTAAGATATAAACATGGTGAAATATAAATGTAATATAATGTGTTACAGTAACTTGTAAGTAATGAAACATTTATTTTAAGAAAGAAGATGAAGTACAGAAATAAGGTAAGTAAAGAAGATAAATTACATTATTCTTTACATTTCTACTCTTATTCATGTTTGAAAAATGTATATTCATCATATTTCCTTTACTTTGTTATATAATTCTCTCACTTAATCGTCCATGTAAAATGTTATTTCTTCATTTTTTCTATCTTAACAAACTGCATTCCTGAGAAAACTTTAGAATATAAGAAAGAATAAATGAGAGGTGAGGTGGATTGGGATGTACTCCTATGTTTATGCGAGTGTGATGGTAATACTTCGTGTCAGTTTTAGATAGAATATGTTTCTCGAATTCGAGGAATTCAAGCATAAAATTATCAACACAAATTTTGTGAGAACGTGAGTCGATTAGTATAATTAATTCATGATTATTCATATACATTTCCCTTTTTGAAATAAGACTGCTCTCCCGATGGCTAGATCATCAGTGCACGAAGAAACATTGATATGACTTATCTTCGTCTCTTTTTTCTTTTATCTTACTGTATCGGATGCATTTTCATATACCTCCCCAGGGCGGGTGATTTATGAACGAACTGAAGGGTGAATAATGATGAGTGAATGTTGTGAAAGAGTGGAAAGCAAGGGAAACGGGAATATCCCATGAAATCTACTATCGCTAATTCTACATAAATTAGACAGAGTTTGCGCCCGCATCACCCTAGGTAGACATCCCAACTGTACAAATAATACTACTCAAAATATTTTAACACAATTTAGTTCTACATTTGAATATATAGTTAAAAAATGCTCATTTCAAAATAGCTAGAACCGTTGTAGACGTGCGAGGAAGCTATCTCAGGTGACCTCAAGGGATGACAGCGACTGATGAGCGCTACGTGATCTCTCTTCCGACCTTGGCCTACACTGCGCCCTTCTCTATACTTAGCTCACTTCACTTATCGCGGAAGCACCTACTCAAAGTGTCAACCGCAGGAACGTTAAGATGTTGGCATTGAGTGCATATATGAACTGTACCGAGTCTTCTAATTGGCTTCCTTCAATGTCGAATAAATCAAGAATTTCTTCTATGACTTTATAAAGCTACTAGCTTATCGGAGTGGTTTTCATAATATAATTTATTCATCATTATAAAATCAGAGAGCAGAAAAAATAGCACTTTTCTATAAAGAAGATATCCATTCTAGAAGATTTGAAAAATCACTTTTGACCCTAATTCACACGTAAGAAATCGTTATTTTGAAAAGTTTTATCCTAGTTATCCCCTGTACAAAAAAAGCAGTAAAAATTGCATGATTCCATCCCGAATAGTTCTTTTTTTTTTCCACAATGATACATGAGGGTATACTTCGTTCTCGGTACAACGCTGCCTATCTAAAATAATAAAAGTAAATTACTTGGAATGTCTGTTGCATCCAAATCGGAGAAAGTAATCTATGAAATTATTTGAAATGTTAAAGTACTCTTCATTAGTATTATTGCAACAAAAGTGCAAAGTGTGATTAATAATGATGAGTCACAACAGCAGAAAAACAATTAAAATTGTCTGCTAATCTTTAGATATGAATCTTCACTCATCAATCAGTAAATTGTTGACTAATGAGTTCGATTGCGTAACATGAGGTGGATAAACCACTGAACTAAGTGACACAATCGTAAAAACAAAATTGCATAAACTATCTAAAGAATATTTTTTTTAAGTACATAACCTAAAAGTGAAATGAAAACCAAAGAATCCAGGTCTCAAATATGCGCTTTATTTATTAAACATATGTGTAAAATGTATTTCTCATGTGTCTGGATTTTACAATAATTCGTAAGTACGTATATATGAGCATACAATACTGAAAAGTGTGTATATTTGTAGGTTGTCTTCGTGGTGTTTAATTGAATAGCGAGAAATATGGAAACTAAGAAATGAATTTTGAAAACTAAGTATATCAGAACCCCGAGTCGCGGCATGTAAAATGTGCAAAAGAATTGACAGGTATTTTAATACCCACTGTAGTGTAAAATATATCAATTCTTAGAATCAATTTTTCCTTGAATATTGATGTAATTTTTTGTATGTTTGTTGTTTTATTTGTGAATTGTTTTAATTTTTTATGTCCATTAATTGTTGTTTTATGTTTCTTTTCAAATCCAGGGCAACATCGAGTAGTTCTACTAGCAGATTATAAGATAAATCACATGCGATCCAAGCAAAGGGAAGGATTTGTACTTCAAAATTTTATTTCCTCTTATAAATTAATTATCTTTCACTGACTTAAATAAATTGTTTTAACATTCTTGATCTCACTTTTATATTGTGTTTTCTTCGTTATTTATCAAGATACCGGGTGTTTATTTCGTGGTCTGTAAAAACATCATCTATCATTTGAAGTCAGTAATTCTCCAAGATAATATTTTCTTTGCACACATTTTGATGACTCGGAGAACACAATTTATGAAATATTATTAAATATTTTTCACGAAGTAATAATTTTTACAAACTGATGATTTAAGTACTACAATTTTATGATAGTTTTAATAATTGTGCCTGCTAACAGTTCTAAAATATTAAAGTTTATATACTAAAATGAACAAACTTTTGAAAATAACTGCGCGCGAAAATACACAAAAATCATAGGTTTTACTATCCATTCAAACACGCTCAGTCGCTAAGTACGATTCTAGATTAAGTGGACCAAACAAAACGACTATTTATAAACATTATTATTATTAACCCTTTTTAAACATTTTAAGATTGACTTTTCCTGAGAGTAATGAGTTACTACAATTCTTTCCGACGCAACGCGACTGTTGGAGTATTTTTCTGCTTCTTCTAGTTCAGAAGAAGGCATAACTACAAAGAACTTCCTCAAATGTACTATTAAGCAGTTTTTCACAAGTGTCACTTTCTTAAAATGAAACATTTTGAATATTTGGATGCATTTTTACAACAATGATGTCAATATGGAGACACATTATGCAAGTGGTTCTTAGGGACGAACAATCAAAGTGGCGCTTTACAAGAAAGAATAGATATAGATAAAAGAGAGCGATTGAAGGATAGAGAGTAAAAAAAACATTCTTCTTGGAAATTAATTATTATTTGAATACTGGAGAAAAGAACAAATGGAAGAAGAAACAAAAACACCTCGTAGTCACTTTCTCGAAAGGATTGACTTATTTTAAAAAACAACTCACACGCACACTCAGTCTATGGAAAAAGTGTCGAGAACACTCTTGGGGATAAACCGACCAGAGTGTAATATTGTTTGTATCTCCTCATTGATTCGAACTTATAAAACTATAACTGATGTCTAACTTTTTAAGTTTACAGAGTCTGTTCCTATCTGATAATGGAGACAGTTTGACTTCTACGTTAATTAATTAATTCAGGATTCAAGAGTAGGGGTTAAGGGATTGAGTGTCCCTTCTCTGGCTAAAACTACAAAATGTTATTCTTTCGCATTTGAAAGATTATTTTAATCCTTCATCTTGTCTCATCGTGTTGACTTCTAAAAGAACATTTACGTAATAGTTTATCAGCGCGCTTGGTTTCCTATCGATAGAGTCACATTCGGCCCTCCTCTCATAAAAATCCTAGAACCTTTAATGCAACATTTCAAATAAATTCTTTAAGACTAATTTTGTTATTAAAAATAGAATAAGTCTTGTTGGGTCAATAAGTGTGTGATTACTCTGCGTCGTATAAAACAAATTCATATAATCATACAAGTAATAAATGGGGGGAAATTAACCCATTTTAAGAGTTTTCATGAACATAAATTTAATTTTTCATCAAGAAAAGGTAAAAAATGTTATTTCTTAACTTACTTTTTATCAACATTAAACGATATATTAGAGTAAAATGAAAAATGAAATGTGTCGGATTAAATCAAACCACTTAAAAATCATCCAGACAATTACATTAAGATAAGTATTACTGGGAGTGTTTGAAGAGCTTAATTAAGGAATTGGGTTTCATACCAGCAAATTTCAAATTCTATATCCCAATTCATTCTGGTCCCTGAAATTAATTTCACCACTTCCCTGGACAAAGAACATAGACCTTCTAGAGCGAGTTAGAACGGACACTGAGGAAATATAGAAACGATATGCAATTTAAATCATTGATTAAATCCACTACATGTAATATCGAAATGGTGTGACATATTCAGAAAAAAGTGTATTAAAATGCACACTTTATAAACAGGAGTGAATTTACTTCATATCTATTTTTTTTAAATACGTAGTGTTAACTCTCATTCACAAACAAAAAAGAGGGCCGTAGAAAATATAGGCCATTAATACATTTTCAAACTCACAAAATTTCAGTTTTCAAAGTCCACTGGTCGAATCTCAACTCAGATATAGAAACTGCATAAATTTCGTGTGCGGAAATTATGAAGATCACAATTTTATCTCGGCAGTAAACCCTATAAAATATTGAAAGTACTACAACTTTACTTCTTTCATCAATTTCGCAATTTATGTAATTTTAATCTTAAAATAACTTAATTGTCATTTTAGGTCCATTTCAAATGTTTAAAATTAGAACGCAATGGTTTTGGCACAGTATTTATTAGTAATAGAAATAATATACCATAATCATATTTTATAAAATATATTTCATATGGATTAACTATTTTCAAATTTCTTCATTGAATTATTAAAAAATCGTATTTCGCTCTGTTTTGAAGCCCTGTTTAAAGATTATTTCGAAATAAGGAACGTCATAGAATGTTTTCTTTTGACGTAACGCAATTCCACCATTTTTTGTACTGTGTGCCCCTCGCCGAAAGTGCGTTTCACTCAGCCTTTATTCTGCCCAGTGTCGCTGCAACCTGGTGCCAATTACTGTTTCCCTCCTCATTGGTCACGTTAGAGTACCTCCGCAGCTGACGCTTGCCTGCTTCGGTCACGAGCTGTCACCACGATCTCAGCCTGTGGCGCTTGTAATATGATACGACGAAGTGCTAAAAGGCGCGACGTTTTTCCTAGGAAGGCTATCGACCTAAGTTGAGTACGACAAAGAAATTTTATCGAACAACAAAAAATGTGCACACACTTTATACGTTATTTATTGATTTTCTTTATCTACGAATTGATATTTTCAAGTCACAAGTAAAAACACTGAACACAGCTGAGCGTCAATTTATCTAAACATCAGTTATAAGAACGTTCTATTATTCGAACTGTCATCATGGAAAAGGAAAGTAAGAAAAGCAACCGCGACAATGTCGGTGCTGACATTACCAGAACATCCAAGAATTAAAAGAATCATAAACTAAGCTGCTACAAAGAAGGAGTCAGCTATGAGGAATACGAGAATAAAAAATTTCACAAAATTAACTTTGATAAGAATATATATATATATATATATATATATATATATATATATATATATATATATATATATATATATATATATATATATATATATATATANTTATTCGAACCATCCCTGACATCAGTTCGGATAATCAATGATCTATTGCTCTGCGAACATTAACTCAACGTAGTTTTTTCCATTTTTACGTATCAACTCGTATATGGAGTCAGTGTTTTACTCTGTACATGGGATATAATATAATTTGTTTATGGTACATTTATTTTGTATTTGTTTTGTATAAATCCTTAATATTCTTAACCTGAAACTAATTATGTTATTCTTTTGATTCTATAAAAATTTTTGGAATAAATTTTCTTCTTATCACCATACTTTTCTTTTGGACAATGATTCCCCAAGTGACACAGGGAACTTCCTCTTCCCTAACACGGAGACGTTGACGTAAGTTTATATCTATATATTTTAATTTTTATCGTTTTATTAAATCTCTTATTTCATATATTTTCCCTATGAATTCCTCGAACTTATTTATTTATTTTCCTTTTTCGTATTCCATTAGGGGTTATCTTGTATTGTATGATCAACGTATTAAATACTTCCGGCGTTCACTTCTTTTTGCATCATAAATTAAGTAATTCCTCAATAAGTAACCTATTGCCTGTGCTCATTTTTCATCAGTTTATTTCAAATAACTTTCACAGTTTCTGTGGCCAGTCATGATTTCTTTAGTACGTCTGGATGAGGAGATTTGTCTATTTATTCGCAGTAGTTCCCAAACATCAATCACTTTTGAAGAGTTTTGTTTTAGATCATCACACGTCTCATAATTTCATCATGCAATTGACAGTAGTCCTTGTAATAGAAGAAAAAACGTTTTGTATTATGTAACTTAAAATGCTTGTCTTGAAGCAAGATATTCTCGTCTTGACATACTGATCTTCATTCAGAATTTAATTATAATTCACAAAGATAATATTAGTCCAATGTTCGGGTAATAAATAAATAAATAAATTTATTGTCATAAAAGCTGTACAAACTGCGTATGACCACGTGGAGGACAATAAACTAATTTACTCTCCGGAAGCAAACAAGGGACCATCCTATCAATTTCCATCAAGGGCTCTAAGGCTGAGGCGGATTCAAAAATTTCAGTAAAAATTCCTAGATCAGATAAAAAGTTAGCTACGAGTTATAATGCTAACAGAATGTCAATATGTTTGTAATTTAACAAAAAATTTAGATAATCGAACTATAGATAATAGTGTAGTATAGTTTAAAAATCATAAGAATTGAAATAACACTAAATTCGCCATTTATTGTTACAATAAACACGCACCTAGACAAAGCCTAGAGAAACTGTATAAGAAATCCGCCTCTACCCGAAGGAACACCTGCGCAAAACCCGGGCCAGGATGGGGCTACTGAATTAATGTACACAACTCTGCCAAAGTTGAGTACACATAAAACTAAATTAATATGAGCCATAAGACAACACAATCATGCAAGAAAATAGTTTTTGAAATTGTTATAAGTTATTTAAAAAGTACTACAGCTATGGCGTGAAAAAGTACATAATTAATTTAATTTTTATTAAAATCAATAATTTTTTTTACATTGTAGAAGCAATGGTGCAGCTGGTAGTTTTTAACCGCGGATTTGAAGAGATTCAATTTCATAATAACTTTTGTATTCTTGGGTAGGGATTTAAATAGAACGATTCCCGAATTATATGGTCCTTTTTAGCAAAGAGTGGTTGACACTCTAAGGCGATGAATGTTATTACTATTGCAAGTTTTGTTTCGTGAACGAGATTGTTTCGTATGAAGAAAGGGTGGCACTTCAGTAATTCGGTCTTAACAAACACGACGGTATAAATGCAGGGAAGTGTTAAGATATTTAAATATTTGAATAAACGTTTACAAGAGTTTCGGGGGTGAGATTTACAAATTATCCGAACTATCCTCTTCTGAATTCTGAAAAGTTTGTATACTCTGACCGGAATTGCCCCAGAAGGTTATGCCGTAACGTAAATGGGAGTAAACGTTTGCAAAATATACGTAACGGGAAATACGTGAACTAACTACGTTAACTAAGATTTGGAATGCGTAACTCAATTTGGGAATTAAGATTGTCAACGTGACAATTCCATTTAAGGTTGTCTTGAAAATGGAGACCTAAGAATTTTGTATTGGTAACAGTTTTCAATTGTGTTCCGTTTAAAGAAAGAGAAAACTGGAATAAAGATTTTGTGATAAAATCGTGATATGACGTAGACACTGAGTTGTCAGTGTTTACAATGAGACGATTTGCATGGAACCAAGTCGAAAGGTTAGACAAAACTTTATGAGCGTTGGCGTGTTTACATAGTAAATTAGTGTCATCAGCAAAAAGAACCATTTTGCAATCTGATGTGGAGGATGGCATGTCGTTCACATACAATAAAAAGAGTATAGGGCCGAGAATTGAACTTTGGGGTACTCTGCAAGTAAGTGGCTTTGTTTCTGAAAGACAACGCTGAAGTATTTTATTTTTAGTGTAGGATATTTCGACCTATTTATATCTATTATTTAAATAAGAAGTTAGCCATTGATGTGGAAGTCCACGAATGCCTAAAGAATGCAATTTGGAAAGGAGAATTTCGTGATCGATGACATCGAATTCATTGGATAAGTCAAGAAAAACACCCTGAGAATTTTCTCAACGGTCAAGAGATGTAACATTGTTTAAGTAAGATCATATGGCGTTTGTAGCGGAAAATGATTTCCTAAAATCGTGTTGATCGTGAGAGACAATGTTATTTTTGATAAAATATCTAGAAGACGCTTATAGAACAATTTTTCTAGGATATTTGAGAAAGTGGGTAGTAGAGATATTGGTCGGTAATTTCCAACATTAAGTTTGTTTCCTTTCTTGTGTAAAGTTGTTACTTAGCTCTCTTAAATATGTTAGAAAACACTCCTTCCGAAAAGGAACTATTTTAAAAAATTATGAGTGGATTTAATATAACGTGGGACGAAAATTTAGCAATAAACTGGGGTATATCAGCTATGCCTGTTGAAAAGTTGTTTTTTAATGAGCTGATGATTCTCATGACTTCATTGGCGTCTGTTTCAGAAGTGAACATAGAATTGGATCGTGAGTGGATATAATTGGAGGACATTGATTTGGATATATTGAGTTCGTTATTTTACCTACTTTTGAGAAGAGAGAATTAAACAAATTTGTGATGTCCTGAGGATTTGATACGATTTTGCCATCGTTTAGTAGGGAAATATTTTCTTCGCGATTTTCAGAAGTTTACGTGTCATTTTTAGCAATAAAATATGACATGTAATTGCGGACTTATGACAATTAAAGGTGTACCAGAAACTTCCAATCGTGGAGCCGTTGCAGCGGTTCCGCGATAGGTGTACAACAGTTCCACTAAACAAATTCGTGGCATCGAATCTGTCACGACAATCGTACTCCGTTCTGGTTAATTATTTTGTTATAACGAGCTTTTTTTATTTGCATTTTAACGATGTAAAGTTCCATATAGTGTGTGTTTTTCACTATGCATACTTATAAAACGCAGTTTGACACTATAGTTTATTTTGATTATTGCGTAAGATGTCAGAGTTTGACCTAACTTTGACTTTATTTTTATACGAACTAGACACATTTGAAAACGCGAGAGCGAGACTGTTCAATAAAGAACTCTTAGCGCCTTTGCAACGAAGCGAAATCGAGACTATTCCATTCGGAACTGTTGGAACCATATCCTATATTCTAAACTAAAATTTATTGTTGGATCTCCTTCTTGAGATTTGGGACAAAGGGTACTCCAGGATAAGGCACTCAAATGTGCCCCCTTTCAAATAACATTGTCCCTTTTTGTATATATATTTACTGATCAAATATCCTCATTAATCACGTTTTTAACTTGCGTTTGGTATTGTTTTCTTCACTAAAAATTGTGATTTTCGGCTTGTTTGTGTGTGAATTAAAATTAACTGTCCATACGAGTCTCATAGATGATAAAACACTCATATCTAACGAAAAATATTTTTATAGTTGTTATTATAGTATACGACTGCGATACAAGTCCAAAAATATACCAAATAATGTCAATAAAGGCAATAAATGGACATTTTTATCGAAATTACTGAGGTACAGGGTTGATTTTCTGATCACAAACTCTTCACTTGCTATTCTAAATTCTGCCAAAATTTCAAGTCTCTACGTGTGGTGGGCCAATGTGAAAATAGGAAACTAAAAGACATATTTTTAGGTACTTTTTCTTTCGGTTTCGGCATTTTTTTCAATCTTACCATTATTTAGAGACTTTTTTGAGAATTTTAGGAAAATGTTACATGAATCTTGATAAAATTCTTTGGGGAAATGTACTCACAGATTGTGGGAAAAAGCAACAAATGTTTAACAAAATTTACGAGTGATAAATATGGGTGATGTTGCGGAAATAAAATTCCTGTCGAAACATTATGTCAGTCCATATGAAATTCTAGTTTCTAGTTTCACCGCAACCTGGTGTACAGTCAGAAGTTGAATGGGATCTTGAAAAATTTCTGTACTAGATTAATAAGATGTCAAGATGGAACGTTTCTTACGAATTTTTAGAAAATTTGTTCGGACTTTTGAAAAAGAACATTTTTTATCCCAGCCAATGAACGCATGTAAAAATAGGATCAGTGATAACATCATTAGTTAGACTTTTTGTTTTTCTACTTTTCTACACTATTTTACTTGCCAGATTAAAATACAAAATTAAAAAAAACATTGCAGATACCTTTGGATAGTGTTGGCGGAAAAACTGGAAGAATTCACCAATGACGATGATTGACTTATATCTTTTACTTATATCTTTATAAGTGTCAGGAACGTAGCCAAGATTTTGTTAAAGGCCGAAGTGTAAATGAAATTATCTCTTACAATTGCTTTTATTTTATTTTTATTCAAAATTTGTATTTTTACATAAATTCATCGTCAACTCAATCGCACATTAAATCACCAATTTTTCTGTAACATAATTCATGGTAATGTTTTGTTTTTCAATATATTTAAGAGATCCGCTGGACCCTCTACCCTTTCGGTTCATTTTTGCTAGTGTGACATTTCATATGCATTCAGTAGGTGCATCCAATCATAGTATCTCCAGGTGTTTGAAAATCTCTGAAATTTTCTTAACAATCAGTGTTTTGGAGTTGTTTCTCAGTTCATCAAAAATCGATGCGTTAAAAGTGTTTCATAGCACCTGGGCCTAATTAAAAAAAACATGTCTTAAACTAATTGTACACACAAACACAGAATAATAGCTTGAAGACTCAGCTCTCGACGCAGCGTCTGCCTCGTTGATTCTCAAGCAGTGTTTTACAAGAATGAGTGGAAGAAGATCACTCCAATAAAGAATATACACCTATTGTTGAAAAAACAAGAATTAATATCATTGGCGCTTATAAAAAGCAGGATTTCATTGTCGTGAAGAAATGCAATTGTCTAGCCAATAATACATTCAAGTAAGAAATACTTCACAGTATAAAGAATGCGAATGAAAAATAAATGGTTCAATATGAAATTATGAGCATAAAACAATAATATACGATACAATACGAATCCTTTCTCTTGCGTTCTCNCCATAATAAATGAAACAGATGAAGCTCGTATTTTTTGACAGTCAAGCGACCCACCGAAGCGTACTCAAGCGGAGAACTTCGGCGCTATTGCAAATTAATCTTAGTGCGCCGGTCACTGGTACTCCCTGGCGGCGTAAGTTTGAACTATGCGAGCTATTACACGCGTGAGCCCTTCTTATAGGGAAACTCCTCCGTTCCGGGACGGAAAGCTACTGAAGAATATTAATATATCTGCAAGGCGGGAACTTCATTCTTGACGAACTGCGCAAGCGTGCAGCGCGCCTGTACGCAAAAGGTGTCCGTTCAGTCCAGGTGTACTTTCATCAGTTACCTGCAGGATCATTTCGAAACACTAATCTAGGAACAAGTTACTTATCTGATAACAAATTTCGCGCGAAACGAGTTTGTAGCACAAAATTCTTGAAGTTACACGCGGTGTTCCTGAATGAGCTTCATTCCTAACATGAAATTAATAAAAAGAAAATTTACCTACACTTTTATCTACTTCCAAAACGGGCTACTTTTGCTGTCAAACCAATACATAAAAACGAATACATATAAATATCTTTTAATACGATTTTTTGGCCTTTTTAGAGATGTTTCTGAAAAATAGCTAAAACGTTTGGGTTAACGTACAAAAACTCATATAGAATTAGTCAAATAAAGCTTCTCTGAAACTCCTGATGTAAATCCTCTTTTGAGAGGAATATAAGCGTAAGAATATATTCAAATGGAGATTGACCATCTCAAATTAATCACATAAGGCAAGAATATTTGTATTGGAAGCATTGGTTTCTGTTATTCCAATTTCTTCAACTCGCAGTGAAATACGAGATTTCGGTCTCCTGCTGTTGTAATGCAATGTTGCACTGTGTGTTCTCACATGAATGTAAATCCCGTTATATGAAAGACATTCATGGAACACATCTGGTTCGTGTTTTCTAAAACAAAAACATATGTTCTAATACACAAATTTTTCATTTCCTGTTACGTAAGTGGACCTCTGATATTATTACAGGATGCGGTGTGATTTGTTCTTACGAATTGATGTTATTTATTTGACAGTCAAATCGAATATTAAAAATCATATAATACATCTCTTCTTTATTGAAGAAAAACTGAGGCTACCGTAGCATTATTTCAAAGTAAATGTAAATTTAAAAAATAAAACTTGGAAGAGGATTAAGATATTATGTACATTCATGTAACTTCATTTTAAAGAAAAGTAAATAATAAAAAATACCAAATCTATTCATATTGCGTAATATTGATTCAGATATAAGTGTGAAGATCCAAGAACGTCAACGGAAAAGGTTTTACTGGAAAAAATAATAATGGAGACCTATCTTGAGAATATTATTTGTAATATTGAAACCATCTTCATCGCTTCAACACTAAATTAAAAAGTTATTGCATTTAAATATCTATGAAGACCAATTTTACAATGAATATTATACTTTAAGGACCTTTTATATGCAATTATAATATTATCTTATTTTCCATGTGTATTCACAGAAAATACTACTTCAGTAGAGCTCAGATATTACAAATATACAGGACAAACTGGACTTCATTGGTCATAAATTTATCTGAGGGCAATTTTCCCAGTGAAAAAAATGCCACTGAAGTGTATGCGCTAAAACAATCATAATCATGTAACGAAAAATTGAGTATCTTTAAAATTAATTAATGAAGATTAATGAAGCTACAGTCGTACTTTCATTTTATGTTGGGTAGCCCGAAAGTGAAAGAGGCACCCGTCAGAAACTTCTGTCAAGCGAGTAAGTCATTAGTATCAAATTTTATCATTGAATTACGTCACCGTTCTTTTGTAACTCGGACAAGTTACATCTCCATTTAAATTCTATTCATCCGAGAAGTTTCACATGTTCTGACTTTCCCTCTCACTGTCAGTGGTTCCGCAACCTCGATCCAAACCCACAATCTCGTTTCTCCCCCTCCTCCTCCTCCTCCTTTCCTCGTGCTTCTGACGTCACCCTGGATAATGAAAGCCCATGAGTTTCTGTTTTCGTTTGTCTCGAAGGGTTTGCCTAAGTGGACACAATAGGCGATCGCGAAAGCTCTATCGGAGCGCTGGTGCTGGTAAGGGAGGAACGGGGGTTGGTTGAAACCCTGGAACGAGGACAACCTAATGAGCAATAAGGCCGCAAGCGACGATGCCGCCCACTGTAGTGACAGCTCTGTCCAGGACGCGTCTCATATCTTCAGACAATGGAAGGTCTTCGCGCGTAAATATCGTCGGACGCTGAACTCCCGTGAAGAGTTCGCTAAGCTTCTCGAGGGGTAGAACATTCGAATGGCGTATTTGAATCAAACTGTTCACTCCATAAAATGACAGAAAAAACTTACATAATTTTTATAAAATGTTGCAATCATGCATTTTCTATTTATAGTTTTTCAAAAATTGTTAGCTCTATAAAATTACAGAAAAGTTTTGTAAAACGTTGCTTCCATGCGTTTTCTTATTTGTGATTTATAAACATATTTTTTTGTGTAAGCAATGCAATTCTCACGTACAAGAATATACTTTATTCACATTTGACCATATCATAACATTTATTCTTTTGAACCATCTAGTTTCAGAAATGTAGCTATCCTCTTCATCAATATAACATTTAATTTATCTTCTTCATATTTTAAACATTTAAAAGCAAATTCTATTAATAACATTTCAGTAGCTTCGGAGAATCAAATCTCTTTGCACGTTCTTAACTTACAACTACAGGGTATCTGCCGGAAAGTTGTAAGTAGGTACTCGGAAGTTGTGAGTTAAAAATTGCATCAGAACCATCAGTATGTGGAAAACCGGGTACAAGTGCTCGCAGCATAGGAAGTCGCCTGTGGACACTTATCCCTACTATATGATGCACGTTCACTGGAAACGGATATTGTGTACGAGCTTTGGAAGTTGAGGTGGGTGGTGCATTGGTCGGCACACTTGTGGCCAAAGCAGGAGGTCCAGGGATTGAGTCTCAGTTTGTTACAATTGGACGTAGACGAATATACCTTTGAACGTTGTATCTTTTACATTGCCTCCCGATACGATTGATATATTGCCCTTCGTAATATTCACAGTACTAATGGTAAATCCGCGAGGTTACATTCGTCCATATTATCACTTATTTCAATCCTTAACCGACAGAAAAAAATAAAAACTATCACACAATTAACGTTTAAATTATCATGATCTTTGCATTTAATTTAAATCATATACTACGAAGATATGCTTATCTCCCGTGAATTTTATGAAATATGGCGCTGCTTATTCAGAACTCAATATACATAATAATTGTCGCCACTAAGCATAAACTGGGTTCACGAAGCAATGTAAACTTCAGATAATACCCATATGTTCATAAAAATAATAATAAATTCATTGTCAAAAAAGCAGTCAAACTGCGTATGACCACGTTGAGGACAATAAACTAATTTAGTCTCCGGAAGCAAGCACGAGACCGACCATCCAAACAATTCCGATCGAGGGCGCATTTAATATTTCAGCACACTCATAAGATAATAATAAAAATATTTCGCTGCGTTATAATATCAACAAAATTCCAACATATTTGTATTAATAAAACACAAAAAAGTTATTTCTACAGATTATCAAACTACAGATTATTCAGAAAATATTGTTTATAAATCGTAACTATTAATATAACTCTAAATTCGAAATTAGTTATTACAATAGACAGCCACTCCTAGGCCTAGAGAGCCTGCATATAAAAACTGGTGTGGCGACAAAATCCCACAGCCCTAAAATCCCGCAGCGAAGAAACCCCACAGGAGAGCACTTTCATTTCCTTTTAGGTAAGCGCCAGTTGAAGATGCAAAAAAGGTCATCATTAATCTCACGAAACTAAGTGACTCACGAAACTTTTTTTCTCGTCTACAATAGACGAATAAAACAAAATTTGAATCACACATCTACGATGTCTCGTTACTGAGATATGACTATATTACTCAGAAAATGATATTTACACCCGACAATGTTAATATTTCCTAGGTTTGATAATATTCGGGTTATTCATCTTATTTTCCACGTTAAGAGTCCTTACTACATTATACACAAAAGGTGACGTAAAAATACTTCACGTCCAGACATTTTGGTACACAAAGAAATATTTGACATGCTGTTTTTGTCTTCTCTTAGTATAACAAAGAGTTAAAATGCAACATAAGATTTCCCATGTGAACCCTCAGTAGGGCCCTACTATAAAATAAGCTAATTCAATAATCACTTTAAAATTCAGTATGTTCTCAATAACTTCCCCAGGTGAAGTTTTTTCCTGATCTGAAATTTAAAAAATAATTTTATTCGATTTCATTACAAGGAAAATGGCTAATAAATTTTAAAATAAAATATTGATATAATTGATAGCTTTTTTTCTCGCGCAACTTTTATTAAAATCTCCTCCGATTAATAGATTCAATTATGCACTATTGGTGGGTGTTTCGTCGTCATGAACGTAGTGAGGTGTTTTGATTCAGCACCTAATGCTGTAGCACTGAAAGAGTTGATATTTTTTTTGTTTCAAAACACAGCGGCGTTTTTGTCGATCGGTCAATTGATTTATTCTCTGCGTTTGTCTATGCTTTGAACGGTTACTCAACCTTAAAAAAGTAGAATGTCATCAAGAGTGGGATGTCGTAGAAGTGTGATTCAAATTGTGTTTTATTCGTCTATCACATACGAGAAAAATAAGTCGTCACTTAATGATGTACGATTAATGGTAAATTTTACAGTAATGTTTACTAGGACTTTGAACTTGTGAATAAGAGGAAAAAAATGACCACAACAGATAAGGCAAGTTGGGATTACCTGTTGGCACCTCTTCGGAGAGTATTTTCCTCGACGCAGGTAAAGGGATGTGGGGTTTTCTCACACATTTTGTCGTATGGGGTTATGTCGCTGTGGGTTTTTGTCAGACCCATAAAAACCACATCTACCCGAAAGGAACCCGGAGAAAAACATGGGCCAGGATGGTACTGTAGGATTAATTTACACAACCGTGCCAAAGTTGAGTACAGACAACACTAAACTCATATGAAATAATAATAGCATGTAGGAAAAGTTTTGAAATTTAATCAGTTATATTGAGAGTTCTATAGCAATTTCCTGATAAAAGTAAAGATAAATTGAAATATTTGATATTCAAAAGAATAGTAAAAGAACAAAACAATCGAAGGGAATGAGAAGCCAATTTTAACTTTTATAAGAAGCAATAGATTCTTTTAGATTGTTGAAGCAATGGTGCAGTAGCTCTTAACTGTGGCCTTGAAGATATTGTTTAATAATATCTTTCACGTCTTTGAGGAAGGAAATATATAGAAATATTCCCGAATATATCGCCCTCTTTAGTACAGAATTGTTGACACTCACTGTTGATGAATATTATCCCTATTGCGAGTATTGTAATTCGTTCTTAGCATATCCGCTTAGAGATACGGAAGCACGTCTAAAGCAACATGCGGATCTAATGCACGTGGTAACACGTTTTGCAGCAATGGGTTCGCAAGTGTTACAAACTGTTCGGCACATCAGAGGTAGTGGTATTACTGCGTTGGAGATGTAACGTCTCTTGAACAGTTGTATTTCTTTCTGTTTCAACAACCTAAAATCTTGGCAACAATTTTTTTAAAATAGTTTTTACAAGAATGTAATTTGAAGGCATTTTCTATCATCACTGTCCGTTCTTTATTCCATAAATCGATAAACTTAAACTTTTACTACAGAGGTTTAATATTTTATTCAAATAATGTTCTCAAGTAATGGTAAGGATTATTTAAATTGAATTTCATAATGTTCCCTGCAATACATTATTTCTCATTATGAAAGTTCTTATTCTTGAGATCATTTATGTAAATCATCATAATTTTTTTCTCAAAATGTGCGGTTCCTATAATATTGATTGCGAACTGTATTGGACAGCTGAAATAAAAACACTTAAGAGCCATATTTAATCTAGCACTGGCGAAAATGAGAGAAATAAATCTGGGCGGAGGAATATTAATAGGATATTGGGAAACGGGAATTTCGGAGATCAATGGATGTTTTGGGAATTAATTAAATAAACACGGTAATTTTTAATTTAGGCCCTGTCATGTCAATAGGTATTTATTCATGCGATGTCAATATAATAATTTTCAAAAAATATAAAGTCCTCAATTTAAAAGTAAATTTTTAGCACAGTTTTTAAGTTTTATGAAATGACTGCACATATACACTTTGTAAGATTGTTTACGACTTTGTTAACAACCAATTTTCTAAAAGAATAGCCAATCACTAATGCAATTGTTTAGTTATCCTGATAGCATGGTTCCCTCATTCATCCCATATCATTTCCAAAACCTCTCATTTGTGGTTTACCAACATCAATACAAAAGATAGCATATAAACAAATGTGAACTAAATCTATTGCGTGTCATCTCTTCTTCAAACCTCTGAACCAGTTCTTTTCGTATTTTCCTCTCATAACGGAAGAATCCATCTCCTTTTTCCCTTTAACGAGCTTTTGAATAAAAGAACGTCAGAAGCTTCTCCAATTAAGCTGCCAACAAAACGACATCGTTGATAAACAGTGCTCATTATTGTATTCCCTCGCTCTTAATAAAAATAAAAAGATATTCAGACAGAAAAGAGTCCTTTATTTGGTGGCTCGATATAAAGGAACACTATGAAAATGAACACTTTTTAATTTTTGCAAGATTTTTATTCACATTATAATTAAAACTACACTCTTAACACTCGGGCAAAATTGTAAAAAGCACATTTCCAACGAAAAGGTGCCTTACAGTAAATATTGACATCAACAAATTCGTAATCGAGAGTTTTTACGATTTTAATTTTTCCCTGTATTACATATTTTTATCCCTTCTTTCGGAATGAGAAAATAATGAACGTAAATGACAAACTGTATGATTTTTTAAAATACACTTAAAATATATTTTAAAATGATAATTTTTCAGGGTAAATACATATTTAAATCTTGCTGAGATTGTTACAATATGGCATTAGGAATATTGACTATTATTTTCTTATGTTAGGGAAACGGTTTCAAAAATATAGAAACATCTAACTTTCACTCAATTATTTATATTGCATTGTGTAAAAAATATTTTGTATTCACTAATTGACACTAAAAGTGATAGTTTATCTTGACCGAAAGAATGCACAAATAGTTTTCTAAATTCATTAATTTCTGTATATTTTATCCGTTATAGTTCTAAATGATATCAATATATAAACTTTCATTTCCACTTGTTACAGGTATTGGGGCCAAGAGGGTTCACAGGGCGAGCGGTGTTGGCCCGAAGTAAACGAGCTGAGTATGTAGAAGAACCTTTCCATATTATAAAAGGTATGTTGATATGATTCTTGTATTTTGAATTTAATTTAGAACAATTTTTATACAATAAAAGTCAATTTATATTACTTCTAACAAATAAATTGGGTAGAAATTTGTCATTTGTATTAAAAATTTGAGTTAAATATAATCATGTTTATTATAAATAATAAAATAATATAATAGAATTAAATATGCATCGAAACATTTTTTTACAATTAATGTCAATCTTATAATCTCGAAAAGTAAAATACATCATGCTACCTTCTTTGGACGATACATAATAATTAATGTGTGTGGTTTTTACACTTTTTTACACGAAGTTTTGACTTAAAATTTGACCTCAACATCAGTTGTATTTAGAGTCATTAATAATATTTATAATTAGCAAAACACATACACCTGATGAAGGCTCAAAATTAAAGACAAAAGCTGCGTAAAAATATCACAAATATTGTGTATCTTTCAAAGAAGTTTGTATGATTTATTTACAACCTGATATATTGGTCGATTCTTGACGAATAAATTAATTAAAGTTCCCTGAAATAAGTGTAAAAACTGTGTAGACTAGTGGTAATGAGTGATATCAGAGCTTACGTAAGAACGAAGGGACTAGGGAAACAGATGGGGTTTACAACACCGACTGCGGGTGAAATGAGAACCAGAACAGACGCAGTAGAAGTCAGGATAAAATTCAGAGTTAAATCCTCTAAAAAAAAGTGCGCTGTGGAAAATAGAAATCTTGGAAAATAAAATTACTGAAACAAATTTTGAACATCTGGTGGGACTTCTGGTGGGATACTCAAACAATAGGAATAAGAAAAGTCATGAGATGTTACTAAAAATACGAAAAAAACAACAAATGAAAATCTCATGTTTAGACGAAGTCTAGGAGACACGGAGTGCGTATTTTCACATGACGTAACTGTCTCTCCTACGAAGACATAACAAGGGAACCAGAAGGGTTCCGGAGACTTCTTTGCTCCATTTCCCAAGCACAACTAACATCAAGTTTTCGTCACACGTGCTATGTTCGAATGTCAAAGATGTATATTTAAAATGAAATAGACAAATAAATTTTAACTAAACGTAAAAAAAAAAAATTTTAACAAGCGCAATATCATATTGACTTAAATGAATTTCTAAAAAACATTCCCACGACGGAATTCTAACCCTATCTCTTGTGATTACTGTATCAGCATATAACCTATTACACCACTGCGATAATTTCTTGTGTAATAGATTTTAAGTTTGTTTATTATTTTAGATAACACATAAAAGTTTACTACTCTAAAACGAAACCAATGTAGATTACTTTTTACTACAAAATTCACACATTGTTCAAAAGTTCATCAAAGCTGTTCTCGAGAAAAAATCCAGAAACAATTGACTGTTCTCGTGCTACCATGAGTCGTCGTGGTATACGATGAAATTCAAGAGTTCGACATCATCGACGCGTTTACAACCGTCGAATCTGAGCTTGGATTCCTGAGATGTGAGCCGTTTAGGCGAGATCCATCTCAAGAGAAGTCAGGATACATATTTGACAGACATCTAATACTCATAATATCACTACAAAGTGAACTTACGTGATGAATTTTTACGTATATCACTACGATAATGTCAAACACACAAACGTTAATAAGCTACACATATAAATAAAAATATATCCATTAAATAATAGGTTAAAAAGTTCGTTTTCGTCAATTTTTGAGCTTGGAGGCTATAGATCCACAACCGCTCGCCGGATTTCCGCGATGCGTACTGACAAGTGAGCATACTGGGCGTAATATGACGCCAAACTACACTGTGCTTCTACTAACTCGAGTAGAAGTTTTCGAGGTATTAACGTTGTGTCAACTTATCTCTGTGTTAACCCACCTTGATCGTGTTCTAAATTTCGCGTTAAACAATTTTTGATGTATTTATGTTTAGAATTAATGTCGATCGTGTTCTTCGTACATGTAGTTAAGGGAAAAATTATGAGAAAATCAGCGATGGGGAAGTATTTTTTTGAGCAAATATCTTGTGATGTGCGGGTTACCAATGAAGAAACATCCTCTTTCGCAGACTGTATGACGGTGACGAGTGAAGAGGGTGAATATTTTCACAAGGCGATGGACGACGAAGGCGCCGTGTGTGGCGTGTATTTCCTTACGGACCCTGACCGTCTCATCGAACTTCATTTCGATTACCTCGACATCCCTTGTGACAAAGGAGGACTCATATCCGTAAGTATGCATCTTAGCGTTTTGAAAGATGATTTGATAGAAATATTAATAGCTATTCTTAGCATTTATTAAATTTAGTGGCTATACAGTACGTCTCAGAACTCCACGTAAAAAATGGAAGAAAGAGAGCACTTTAATAGGTACAAAAACACAGATGAACATAAGCCCGGAATGACACTAGGATGAGATATAATGATACAAAGAGTACGGAAACAAGACGAAAAGTTGTGTAAAGCGTTTTATCTGGGGAATCAAGAAAGGAATATAGATGTTTCACAACAAGGAAAGATTCACAACAGCAAATTACGATTTTCGACAACAGATTTTCAAAGTTCCGCTCCTTAACAGCGATGTATCTTAGCGTTTTCAAAGCTGATCTGATTAAGATATTACTAGCTATTCTTTGCATTTATTCAATTAAGTGGCTATACTGAAAGTCTCAGAACTCCATGTAAAAAATTGGAGGGAAAAGAGCACATTAATATAGCACCTATCACCAGCGTCGCATAAATTGGCGAATATATTCTATCTGCAGTCTCGCAAACGTTCGCGACAGTGCGAGACCTGCGTTGCTGTTTGTGGACAGAACTTTGAAAATCTGTGATATTTTGACAATACCCTTATTATTAAACAAAATCATTAGCGTAAAATGTGGGGAGGGGATGTTCCCACCCCAGAAATGTGCGTTAAGAACAGATTTATGAACGGTGTAATTATTTATGCCTCTAATGACGGTTATTTCTTTAAAGAGATCTCACAATCAGAAGATGAAAGACAAGAAATGGGAAATAATACTACGATCACATCGTATTACTATATACAAATAGTTGCCGTGTTTTCGTTGTAACTCAGACTGGATAGGACGTCTACACGGAGCTTTCCAGGACAGATATATATATATATATATATATATATATATATATATATATATATATATATATATATATATATATATA
>NNCF01128608.1:542191-573047 GCA_002313205.1 Laupala kohalensis
TACATACATACATTGTAATATATTAGTTGATAATTAATGAGGAATAGGGTAGCCACCCGTGGCGGCGACCGATTGTAACAGAACATAAAAGAAGTGGAGTTATTAATATTAATAATTTAACATTTGAATGTTCGAACTATGATCCAAAATTAGAGTAGAGGTAACAAGCACCTCTTACTAATTAATTCAACAAATAAGGTATTGATTTATTACCCCTAATTAATGACCGCAATGGTTTATTAATAACTCCCCAACATGGAAGGAATTGAAGTCGGGCTGGGTTCGTGTCCATTCAATGAAGAAAACACACACTGTTGGTATAAATACACGTAGCGTCAAAAAATAAAATTAGTTTTTGATCACAATATCACTACATTCCACACATGCACACTCACATTCCCCGAGATTTTCCTCCCGAAATTCACATGTAAAAATGACATGATATTTTATGGTGGGTATTCAACCCAGTCTCCTAATATTACTTTACACAATGAAATATAAAATACAAAGCTAATTTAGTTTGTTGTTGACTAGGGAACATCACTGTCTTTCCCGTTTAGTCAGCCTTAGCGAAGCACTAGCTTTCTCTTCGTCCGAAAACACGCGAATCGCCACTAATCTGACTGGAAGCTACAATTACCTTATTACTAGCATTGGTGACACATGGTGTTGCGTCGTGCGAAACTGTCTGGCTGAGGACAGGTTCACCGACCTGTGGGCCTGAGACAGCGGCTACCCTGCCGAGCTTCCTCGTTGAATGACCTGGGTCGCCTCTCGTAACCTCATTCATTACAGATACCTTCGGTTACCGCGCTTATGTTCCATGGCCGAATTATTGTCCTTTAACTCGCCTTCAGAATCGCGCCCTTTTTACTCGCTAACGGAACTCGTTGCGGCGAATCCTTCCACGATGTGATTAATTGTTCAAAGTCACAAATCAAAAGTTCATCATTCTCATTAATAACGTTCACAGGATAACATGTTAATTACTGCGTAACCGCACTATTAACTACTCAAGAGCCGAAGTGCTGGCTCACTTAGCTAACCAACCGAATACTTCAACCAATAACATTCTCAATTGATCTGGAATGATCCTGACAAAGGAATACAATGTATCGAACCGAAGGCCGACACAGTCGCCAGTAGAGCAACTATCTCAAGTATGTCACTAAGTAAGTATCAGTATCTCAAAAAGTATCTAAGTATGAAGAAGTATCAAGTACATATAAGTATCTAAATATCCCTCCGCTCAATACGCACCTTGTTTTATAGCATACACCCCTTCTTCTCCACCCAAAATTTGGAAAACGTTCACGCCCATAGACGTGACACGTGATTTTAAGAACCAATCATTTTGTGGAAACTACTCCACGCGGAATTCGTTTGATAGGCTGTGAGGTCGTGACGTATGTTCAATGTCCAACAAATCAAGTCGCTCCGTTTAACTTTCTTGGCTTCCTACTGAAGCCATGCCGACGCCAAGTGGCTGACTCGTGCCGAACTCTCTCGTTCTCACACCTCTTCTTCTATTGTTCTGGGGCCTTTCGCCTGCCGCCAAAAGAACCCTTGATTCTACAAGTCTAAGCTCGTCCAGGAAGTCCCTAATGGATTCAGCGCCTTTGAAAACACCAGTCTGTTTTCTACTGCACTGCTTCGCCTTTCTGTCTGCGTTCCGCGCCGTACAAACTTTGATCTATTGAATTTCGCACGCTCTCTGCTCCCAAAATTTTATGACTTTTTTTTCTGCACTAGGTCCCTTTTCACAATGTTCTAAAAGTCGCTCTCTTTGAACCAGAACGCTCTTCCACCCACGCCCTTCGGTTCACACTTCACAAGAGATATCCTGGGTTGATTTTAGTAAATTTCTTATTCTTTAGGTCACGTCAGTCTCGTCGTTTTGGGAGGGCTAAAGCGCATACCCGCCTTTCTTTAAAATTTCACCGCCTCTGCTCCCACGCATTAGCTAGATTTTTACAAAACCGATGTTGTTTAATTTTGATCACGTTTCCAATTATCTTTGTTGTTACAAGTACCGCGCTGCCTAGTGCGTGTAACCGCCCCTCTGAAAATAATTTTTTATTATGTTTTTCATATTTCCTTTGAAACTACTGGTCTTTTATTCTCACCACGCCGTCAATCGCGTCCATACATTGGCCCCAGCAAGTGGGTGGTTGGGATGGCTCGCCCACATTGTCTAGGTCCCGGGTCCTGCCGAGAAATACTCCTAGATATGCCAATAGTTTGAATAGTAAACTTCAAGGTACTGCACGGTAAAAACTGTACCTGATATTCTATGTAATGCAAACGTAACACGTTCACACCTAATTTTAATTAAATTATACGTAAAATAGAATAATTACATAGCATCCTTTTTTCTGCGTGCTTCATTATTCAGGTCCATACGCTGAAATTTATTTCGGTTAGTTTATCGACAAAAATTAAATGATGTTAACTTTAATAGTAGTCTTTAAAATATTTGTTCAATTGTTTAATTCAGGTTTCAGATACTTACTGGATTTGATTAATATATGTACCTACTCCATTGAAGATGCAAGAGTGCCCGTGTATTGCGTGTTATAGTTCGTGGATGGATGGGAGCTGAATCGTCAGTACTTCCCGAGTCCAGAGGATCATCCGAAGCCTATGCACCTGCGCTATCGCGAGTTCTGCGGCCAACGACGCGTCAAGGAAGTGTTCACGTCGTCGCAGAACGCAGCGCTCGTCCAGTTCCGTGTCCCAACACGCTCACGCGGCTTCAGCTTCACGGTGCGCTTCCTCAAGAACTCAACGCGTGAGTATAGAATGTTCATATTTAAATTCAAAGTCATTTACCGAAAATAATGCAATGTGGCTGCTAAGGCGAATTCCCAACTTCTACGAGTTTAAATAATATCCGAATAAATATGGATAGAAGTCACAAAAGCTACTATTTGTTGTCAAAAATTGTGGTTGCCAAAAGCTGAGATGGGACTAGCCTCCCAATTTCGTCAGACAACTGAGATGTATAATTGTTTTGTTTATTTTTATTCTAATTGTTTTATAACACAACATTATCAATTAAAATGATGAAGAAACATGAATTAATTTCTATCTACCAGTTAATAGTGTAGTATAAACAATATTCAGGAACTCATTTAACTAACTAAATAAATTACTCGTTTGAAAGGCTCAAGATCATGTAAAGAAATGACGTCCGAGCACCACGGTTCTGTGATTTACGCATCATACCTCGGAGGAAGTGAATTCTTTTAAATCTTCGGTGACAGCGATGTAAAGGTGATGTGATGTAAATAATATTAATGACAATTTACTAGAAATCAAACTAAACTTCCATCACTTTTAAAAGTTGATATTTAAAAAAAATAAATGTATTCTCCATAAGACCACCGATGACAATTGCAATTATCACATTTAAATTCCTGGTGAGATATGCTTTCTATGTTGAAATCACAATAAGTATATGTTACTCTATTTATGCCGATTTAAGATATTTTGGTGATTTAATTCTACCTAGACTAGTACCTTAATTACAACAAACTAAGACACAAGGTAATATTTGTTCGACAAAGTAAAAGCGTAGGCTACACTGTGTACAAGCCCCATATCAACATAAAGCCAGTTAGATTGGCAACAAATAGAAAAATAATTAATGCCAAGAGAGCAGTTACATACTGCCTATGACCACGTAGTGTGAAATTAACTAATTTACTGCCACTACTTTGTAATAAACACAGGATGGTCACGTTCATGCTTTTTCTTACGTTACATTTTTAGAGTTAAGTTACATGCCTTGAAGTAGAGATAGATAATGCAGGGTGGACAGAGTCTGGGAAAGTCTGGAAAATCTAGAAAACTCAGGGAATTTTGCGTGTTGGGGAAACTCAATGAAAAGTCAGGATAATATTTACAAAAATCAAGGAAGGAACAAAAGTGTATTAATTTTTTTGTCTAAATATAATCCAAATTGTATGAATATAATTTTTCAGAATTTGAAAATAATAATTATTCATTCGCGGCATTTTATTCAAAATTCTATAAATAGTTCTGTTTATGTGAATTTGCATCTTAATCCTTTCCACTATCCAAATTTCTTGCTTAGAAGTGCATTACATTGTTTATTTGAAAAACTCCATAATTGAAAAGAAAATACTTGCAGATTATTTGACTCTATCTTGCTAATTAACCCTACATAGATCGTTATCAACCCGCCTTAAAGTTTCGGAAACGCACAAACAAAAGCAAAAAAAAAAAACCCCAAACACTAATACGCAAAATAAACTTGCTCGTAAGTAAACAAAATTTTTAATGAAGCGTGAAGAAATTCTGGGGAATTAGCTGAACTTAAAATAAAACTATTCGAAGCAACAGAGGGTTGGTTACTAAGCAATTGTGATTTTTACTTAATAATTTGAGCACCATCTTATTTACTTGAAAGTATGTTTTAATAATTACTCAACAATTCTAATTTATTTTGTTCAAGTTTTCTGAGATCAAATGTACATTTTAATTTATGTTTAGCTTGACGAATGCACATAAATAAATTGTTCTCTTGCACTTTTTGTACTATTGTTTCAATTTTTGAAATTTGTTTCAATTAGTTCAAAATTTCCAATGATACAATTATAGTCAATGAACAGTTCCACAAGTTATCTTGAAAACTGATTTTCAATGATAGTGAAAAAAAGTTAGTGAAAAATGAAAAGAATTTTCTGGAAAACTTTGAAAAGTCTGGAAAATTTGTTATAGCAAAATAATGACCCCCCTGTGTTTGTTCTATTATGTAGTAAATGCTTCATTTATGGCGTATCCGATTACTGTAAAGGAGTAATGGTTAAAGACGAGTTGTCTGTAAAAAACAGTTTGAAATTGGTATGCTGTTGCTTTTCGTGAAAAAACTTCTTCAAATTAGTACTTTTGAAAGAAAATGGGATGAGGGCCAAATTGAAGTGTTAAAAAATGAGTATGTAATATGTATCTGATTTGAATTTAAATGTGTGGACACAAGAATTGAAGAATTACTACTCATCTCAGAAAACAATATTATAAACAACAATTACTTTTTAGTCGGATACAAAGAAAGAACAGTGAAAGAACAAAGAAAGATTCAGTTATATATTTGACATACATACTAACTTCGTGTTATTTTTGCAAACGAATGGTGTTTTATGTAAAATAGTAAAAAAAAAAAAAAGGATTGTGAACTGAAATGTCTTCCCAGCACAACGTTTTCGAGATTTACTCATCCCACCTGGGAAGAAATGAAATGTTTCTTTTTAGCGTCCGGTGAAAGTGAGGTAAAGGTGATGTTAGTTTTCTTTGATCTCTCGTAAATTTTCATAAATCTCTTTTCCACCACTTTCATGATTTAAAAGTTGAACATTATTTTGAAAATAAGTATTTTCTCCGTAAGACACAATGCACTAGACCATCAATAAAAATTTCAATTTTCTCATTTAAATTCCCGGTGAAATATGGTAATATATGGGAATTTCCTGTATAGGAAAAAGGGGTAGTGGAGCAGAGATAACATGACACTACCGCGCGCTCTAGCGGTTCCTTGTTGAAATAATTGAGCGATGTGTTGTGGGACATAGTAAGCTGTGACACCTAACAGACGGGAGTGCAGCATCTCGAGGTAATCTGTGACTGTATGGTATTTGCTTCAGTATCACCGTTTTTGTACCGATTAACTGCGTACAGATGCGCCTCATCGTACGGTTGCGTGATCTTGCATCACATTCTCTTTGTGAATTGCACCTTGGTAAAGGGTTTCTAATTGAATTATTTATCGTTGTTTATTGATTCAAGCTGTACAACAGCATGGTGGATTTACAAAGAAGATAATGTGACATGCTTGGAAATCCGTAATTCTCTACAATCTATATTTGTAGTGAATGAATAAATTAAACGTAAAAATTCTTTCGTAAAACAAGCATTTGTATAAAAAGTACTGAACTAATAAATAAAAAAATTATGTTCATTAAAAATAAGAAAACGAAGTAGATCAGAAGAGTTGATGAAACAAAAAAATCGGAATTTTAAAAGCTTGGTGCGTTAAGTATCATAAATACTGCTTTTTTGAAAAGAACAACTGAATTTTCTTATTTTTTACTTTTTTTATCAACTTTCTAATTTTCAGTTTTATTGAACATTATGTTTTACTTCTTAGTACAGTAAGTTTGATATAAAAGTTTGCTTAAAAAATATTTTCACGTTTGTTTTATTTCATTCTTTTCAGTATTAGGACTTGTTTGTCAAATGAACACAAACTCGACAGTCCTACCATTTGTCATTAAAAACGTCTGTGCTATCCTCCCTCACAAACCATCAGGCAATTGTTTCCAACTGAGCTGAAATTTTTCAAATATGTGTTCTGTATTTCGCGTTCTATATTTTAATATTAAAACTGTCTTTAAAACGTAAAATTTAGATTTTACAAGGGTGTTATTTAATTTGCACCACAGACGTCATTGTCGTAATTTGCCTCGGAGGATAATTTCTATGAATGGGATTGATTTTGAAACGGAGTGACGAACGAACAATGAAGCTTGTTAAAGGCCAGATTTGTGGTGTTTAGTGATATAATTACTCGTGTTGGAGTGTCACGAGATATGGTCAAGGTGTGAATACTGAGAAGCAATTAATGATTAGTTGGATTGTATAATTTGTTAGCTACTGCGAACGCCTCACTGACATCTACGAGATCAAAACTTCGAAGAAAATAGAAAATCATCAAAACTTGGTCAAAAAATAGATAACCAAACCAAGTTATTGACTTTGTTGAGTACTGAGTACAATAAAATAGAAAGAAAATGATTAAGTACAGAAAATAAATAAATTTTGTATTTGTAATGAATAAATTACTTTGAGATGAGACAGCACAAGATAAACTAAAGTAAAGTAAAGAGAAATTGTATGCCATAAATTATAGTAATGTAAATGGGAATATGACGTTTACGACAGGAAAAAAAGATATTTGTAGTAATTTGAAAGTATAATTTCTAACACGACGTGATAACCTTCAGTAGTGTCTTTCTATAATTGGAATAAACACAGGCGATGTCCATGCGTTTTAAATGAGGAAACATGGGAACATGTTTATTTTTATATTGCCCCCTTAAGGTGAAGAGAGGTATGGATAGACCTAAGTTCGTAACTACAGTCTATATAGAACACATTTAATTTACGAAACTTTCCGTCTTGGATTGAAACTAAGGAAAAATTTGACTTTTCGAAAATTACACTTCTATTATAGCAATTTTAAAAAGAAATATCAATGTGAAAAATTTAAGTGGAAAGAATTAACGAAGGCCATATTTGGTTCCGCAATAATGACGGAATCCGGAATACGAATTTCCTTTATTAACAACGTGAGAGGGATAAGATAAAGAATCTATAGACTCGTCAATCAAATTAGTTTATTATTGGTCATACGCAGTTCGTACTGATTTTTTGACTAAATTTATTTTATTTTTATGATATAAAGCAAAAGATTTTGTTTCAAATTTACACACTTCGATAGTTAGAGGAGGAAAATAGAACGTGACTATGATTATAAAAACTTTTAATAGACTTTTAAGGATTAGGTAAGATATTAGATTTAATTATTTTTATAAATACAACTAGAAATAAATATTTTTAACTAGAAAAATAGAAAAGGAAAAGGAAATCGTGAGTGATAGCAGGCAAGGAGATAATACAACAGGGGATCCACTTTGGGATTGCCAACTGTATGGTCCATAAAGAACAGAGTATGATGCGATTCTCTCCCACCAAAAACACCTATCATGCACAAAGTGGTGTATACAAACTTTCATTTGAAGACTGTAAGGCTATATTCATCGGTGAGACAGGAAGGAAGTTCACTATACGCATCTCAGAACACATACACGCGTGGAATAACAACACAAATAAATCACACTTCGCTACACATCTCACACAAACCGGACACACATTCAACATTGACACCAATGTCACCATTCTAGAAATAGAAATAAGATGTTGGCACAGGGTAAAACTAGAACAGTTTCATATTTTATACAATTCCACAGAAAACCATTTTTTTAATGAGCAAACTGATTTCCCTCCTTCTCCATTGATTTCCTTAGCAATAGACAGTAGTTTGGCAACGTAGTTTTCCTCGGAATGTATTTCTTCACCACCACCAATACCCTCGCCCCCAGCCTTTCACGTATAAAAGAACCCAACCGGCACCTTCCCGTTGCATTTTCCTGCCAGAAACTTCCTACACCAGGCAAGCGGTTCAACTCACGTTGGTTTCCTTAAACTTTTCCACATTCAGAAAACTTATTTAAAAATAGCGTAATATATTTAGAATATCCTCATTCATAATATGGACATAAATATTATTCTAAAGAAATTATCTTCTTAAATTCAATTCTGTTATTCACTTCTAATTATTCTGCCTTCATCTTCTTTATTTCAATTATGTTATTTTATCAATATATTGTATGCAACTTCTCATCAATTCACTTCGAATCATTCTGTAAAAATGTTTACTTTCTGAATTTCAAATTTGTTATTTCATAATTATATTTTTGTAGTTTATTTTAGATTCATTGATGATGACGGCCATGCCGTCGAGAACATGTTCTGAAGCAAATAAAGTTGTTGCCTTGGCAAAACGTGGAAATTTCATTAATGTATTTACAAATGGTAATTATGACCTCCTTCGTACCTAAGAAAATAAAGGAGAAGACAAGATTAATGTAAATAGAAGTACTTGAACATTATGTGAATGAAATACATCTTTTAAGAGTACGATGATAGTAGACGGGATATAGGCAACGGGTGTGAGGAGAAATAAGATGGATACATTTGTGGCGGAATGTAGATTAGTGAACCTCGAATTGACTATGTTGCTGACGAGATTGTCACAGTAATTCAAATAAATGAAAAAAAAGTGACCTAGCGTTTGATCGCTCATGGTCACGAGACTGGCACCGTTCTCATGGAGTTGTAATGACACTGCGTATTTGACAGCCATAATTTTGAATCACTTTGAATGAACGTGGTTCGCTCGCAGATTACTGTTGTATTCGTGACGTTACAACACTGTCTTGTGTTTCAAATGTAAAGGTTATTCATCATTTGTAATCAAAGTTTATACATTTATAAAATGTAGACTAACATATTTCAGGAATTAAGTAAATGTGTAAAAGTATTTAAAACTACCATTTCGAATAGTGTTTAACGCCCGAAGAGAAACGACAGTTACGTATATCTCTTGGTGCTCTGTTCATCAACGTCAAATAATCGTGCTCTCGCGTGATTTTTAGTGCTGATTTACTCTAATTACTTAACACATTTGTTCCGTAATTCTTTCAAATTAGCACACGACCTTCTCTTAGCTTTTAGTGTTGATGTAATATATGTTAACTATTCTTGCATCGTTAATTACCTCCAGCGCATTTTTCGTGTACTTCCTCATTCGTCTTCTCATCACAAACTTTTATTTCACGTGGAACGTTCGTATGTATATTGTCCTTCTGTTTCAAAAATTTTAATCGGTATTTTGACCACTTCCAAGTTTACGATCGACATGAAATTTCACAGGCATTTTTAGTTTGTATGACAATTTATGATTATTGAATCGAATTATTGAACTGATTTGATGATGGAAGTGAGGGGTGGGCATTGAAACGTGTAATTCATGAATCAAAATTTGTAATTTTAATTTTTGCCACATCTACGTTTCGAGCGGAAATTTTACAGATAGGTGTGGCTTGTATGTTCATAGATAATTATGATACTATTGAGTTAATCTTATGATGAAGGTGGGAGGTTGACACTCAACCTACAGTATTTAAGATGGTAGATCCACCTAGTTTGGGCTCATTAATTTTGTCCAGAGCATTATTTATGATAAATAATATACAAATTATAAAACTGAATGGTACCTATAAAATAAAATTAAAAAGAACTTTTTAAAACTAGATTTTATTTAAAAACTTCTGTACTAAAAGTTAAAAAATAATGTTCAGTAATATATAATTTTCAAAAGGTTGAGACATTTTTTCAGAAGTTTTGAAATAAAATGTTTGACGCCTCGAGTTTTATGTTTACCTGAACCTTATTTTTTACTTTTTAAATAATAACTTTTTATATAAAAACTTGTTTCTAATTTTTTTATGTCGTTAATGTATTGATTCTATTCATCTTTAATGAATTCCTAGTGTTTGAATCATTCATATTACTACCGTGGTCGTCACCATAAGTAGAATTGAAGCCAGGACCGGGAGGAGAAAAATGAATCTTAACATCATTTATAGACTATGAATCTAAAGTGTGATCTATAGTAAATTTGTGGTTGGAATAGATTTACTCGTATGTCCAAAGAATGAGTCGTATTGGAACGACGCTTTAATACTCATAAAATTTTAATAAACCACACTCGTTAATTAAAATGAAGCAAATAGTAAGTTCATAATGTTATTGAACTTGTGAATTATTTCAGGAAAAAAATAGTTATTTAATATTATTGGGATTTGACATTTAAAATATTATCGATTACATTTTACTCTACTTCGTTGATTTTGTTTTAATTGTAAGGAACTACAAAAATTTTAGATATGAAGAATATGTTATACAATGCATAAACTCTGTGCAATATATATGTAAAAGTATCAATTTCATTCCTGGATTGAAACTTGTTATCCCATACACTTCTAAACAGTCATTTTTTTTAAGGATCTTGATCGATAAGCTTAGGGTTGCCATCCAACAGGGTGTCTCCTGATTTGTCCTAATTTGAAGGGCGTTCAGGCGAAGTTTTCTTTTTAATAAACCATGCGACGAAGGTTATTCGTCGCTATCGTTCGAAATTCGCACACACCATTGTGAAAGCAGTGCGTATTATTATACGTAATCTAGAATTACTCCATTAATTTTAAAATTATTTTCGTAACTTAAACTTCAGTTTTAGTTTTTTTTTCTGTGAAGAATAAAATTATAATTTTTTTCTTGAATTATTCTTGATTTTTTTTTCGATACAGAGAAATATCAATTTAATTTTCTTTAAAGTGAATGTTTCTCAGTGTAAAATCATCTTTATTGGTTATTCAATTAATGACACGTAAAAACTTATTAATATAAAAAACTAATTAAAGTGAAAAACTTATTAAAGTAACAAGTTAAACTTATTAATATAAAGGGTAGAAATCGACTTACATAGTAATGTTCGTGTTTTAGATCCAAAATCCGCGGTATTCGGTCTCATTGTCCTAGATTTGAAATGTTATTGAAGGCAACCCTAGATAAGCCTTGTGTTGCACTTCTCCTTCTATAGGATTAAAGCGGTAAGATTGCAGCAAATACTTAACAAATCTATGTCCTAAATATTCCATACCACAACCATAATGTTGCACGATATACCTCTATAGGTTAGTGCATCTTTAACTCAGCTGTAGCTCGGTTTAACTCTATATTATTTTTCTCCGCGTGTGCGGCAGAACGTGTATTCGCTAGCAAAATAATTTAACGGTCAAGCAAAATGATTGAAAGTCACACTTGTGGAGAGAAGGATAGGTTTATTTCGCATGAGTATAATTTGAAATGATATTTTTTCTCAACATTATTGAGTAATTTTACCTCACTCATCGATAGAAAGTATCAATTGATTCACTGAGTTACTTTAGAAGCTCTATATTACCGAATAATGGGTAACGGTGTGATCTAGTATTCTGGTTAGGAATACATACGAATAAATATGATAGAGTGACTCTCAATTAGTGAATAATTGACTTGCGGTAATATCCAAGCACATATCACTCAGATTCCTCTGTTTACGCCTTCCTGTTACGAAGTCTAATTCTGCTCTATTAAGAGTGAGAAACTTATCTCAATTGCTGGGACCAGTTTTAACGGTGAGCGCATTTAATCTTTGAATGCTATAACTCCCTAGTTCGTCATTATAACGAGATTTTTCTTTAAAGCTTCAGAGTTTTAAATTCATAGAATGTATTTAATAGTACAACTGAATTACAAACTGATACTCTATTTCAAAGACAATTCATATATTTGACAATATTCTGAAGAACAGAGTGAATAATATCATCATATAATTTAGAAATCTAGTATTTTAAATTTTTTTCAAGAGACGGTTTTTCCTTTTAAACTGCATTTTCATCGGTAAATTATTTATCTTTAAATGTTTTGGTGCCACTAAAAACAATGTCTATGGGATGACGTTATTTATTTATATAATTTTGGACAAATTTCTACTCTCTCGAGATAAATCTTTCACTGAGATTATTCTAAGACCATGGCGAGCAGAACAAAATGCTTCAAACCTCTTGCTTCACGAGCTGATAAAGTTTCATAATTTTGCATCTCTTCTCTTTGAAAACAGCAACTTTGATAATACAGAATACGGTGAGTCAGTCTCTTTATTGGAATTTTCATTTCTTAGCTGAGACCAAAGCCTCACTCTTAGTTAAGATCTTAGAGTAACTACATCCATCGTCTAAGTTCTTTAATATCCTCGTCTATTGGAAACAGTGGGGAATTTTAATAATTAAATTCTTGCCTAAAACTATTTTTAAAATAAATGAAAGTGGTATTAGGAAGTTTTATGGAAAATTATCTCAATTTTATCATGATTTTCTGTTACAATGTGAAATGTATTTGAAATATTCTATAAAATAAAAAGATGGGACCACAGATCGAAACAGTTGCAGCTTCTTCTTCTTATTTCATAGCATGATCATTAATATATATTCATGGCCATTACTTTCGGACATAAAGAGCCATAGATATATTCATTGACTAGTTGAAAATCTGCAACTTGGCTAGCATGAAAGTATTGATTTTTATAAACTAATCTTTCTTAGCCGCCATTGATGTAAGAATAAATCTAAACCAAATTACAAACATATCGTCTTAGAGAACGCACGTGCCGAATTCGAAGCTTGTAGATCCGCGGCTGAACCAAAATACGCTTACAATTAAATGCAGAAATATTACAATGAACATAGAGAAAATCACTCCAAGGCCCACATAGACCACCGCCCAGACAAATTTTGTAGCTCTTGGGCTAAGAGTCGATGTTCTGGCGAAAAATAGAACAAAACAGAAAACGTTTGAGCGGCATTATAAGGTATGGAAATCGAATTTTAAAAAAAGTTGCTATCTAAAGCACGCACGATTCAAAATCACGTATACCATAAAAATACGTACCTCTAAACTTTTCGGTCTTCTAGCCGTGTGACTAACACCGCAAAACACTTAAAAACTAAATAAAAAATGTAATTTCATTTTCGAAAATATCTATTGAATGTTTGTCGGAAGCATTCTGGAAAATACATAGGCCAAATTCTCTTTAAAACTCTGTGCAAAGCGAGAAAATAAAAAAAAATATTTAAATTTAAACGAAATTAATTTCGAAAAAACTTTCTTGGTGGTGCTCTTGGGCCCACAAAGGAGAATAGATATGTCGAATTTCTTCTCTAGACCTTCTCGCGGGATTTTTGGGCTCCGCGACTGTTACTGAAAAGCGCATTAAACTTAATAAAACGAAATTCAAAACCATTGCACCACACAGGAACTGTTTTCGTCACATTAATATCTTCATCTCATACTCAGTTATAGAACAAAATGACCAATTCTGTAATTTACATATTACTATGTTATATTTATAATTAGGTATTTAAAATATATTGAAAGGACTGACATGATTGTGTAGTATGGAAGTCTGATACGGTGGATAATTTAATTTTGAACGTTTCATAGTACTTGTATGATTCTACATTACATAAAAGCAAGCTTTCCAATGTGTTTGCAGCTTGCAATATCCTGCTGGAAGGTATGTCCGACGTGTATACACTGCGTAACTACGGCAAGCACGTCAACTGTTCCCTGACGACGCTGTTCCCAGCGAACGTAAAGGTCTTGCAGCTGAGCGTGGGAATGGCGAGCGCGAAACGAAACCTCGAACTGGAAACTGGCACCATCCACAAGGTATGTTACACCCTCAATCAAGGGGTTTTAACCTGTTTTTAAAATCCTAATTTTTTAAATTAATAAGATATTTAATAAAATAAAAAAGATATTTAATTAGAAAGAAATGTTATATGCATCGTCAACAGCCATGTGAAAATTGTGACGGGCCGGGACTCGAACCCGGAATCCTGCTCTGACCGCATGTGTGCTGTACACTGCACCACCCGCCTCGACTCCTAAGTCCGTACGTAACATCCACCGACCTGCTCCGGTGATGCTTCGGCAATTTTCACCTGGCTGTTAACCATGCAAATACTCCTTCACGAGTAGGTACTTGGAAGTTGTGAGTTGTGAGTTAAACATTGTTATATGTTTAAAATATTCTGCAATAAAATTTGTGACATAAGATATACTTTAAACAAAGTACTTTCGGACTAGAAGCAACCAAGTCACCTTCGTGGGACGGCAACAAGTATGATTCAGCAAGAATGAACATCTGCTGCGGCGCAACTGCTCGGTAGCAAGTCATGGCATTCTGATTTTGTGTAAAATAATCTCCAAATTTGCTTTTTAAATTATTAAATGTTTCTTTATCATTTGTTTTGGACGAAACAAAAAAGAAGACGAAGAAAACAAAAAGAAATAATGCAAAAGGACCAATCTCTGGAATAACTTCGTTGGGTGCGGGGGGGTAAACAATGTAAAAAATAAATAAACGTTATTTTCCCTAGTTTATGCAACGTAGCATTTCCAGCGACCAACCATTCATAGTAAAATTAATTCATGTTGAGGGTGTAGTGAGGCAAGACCATAATATGTATAAAAGGCAGTGGACGAAATCTCTTTATTCATTTGAAAGTTCATGTTAGGTGTCTGCCGAAAATAGTCCCGTAGCTTGTTGAACTTATTTCTGAGATACTCCTTGTGGTACCGCAATAATTGTGCAAAAATGTCTGCAAGACATCATTTGAGTGCATACAATCGAGGGCGAGTGATTGGACGACTCGGAGCAGGTCAAAGTGTCACTACTGTGTCCACATTAATAAGAGTCAAAAGGCGTCATCTCGCGATTTAAAAAAAGACAGCTGAAAGAGGAAATGCTATTCCAAACTATGCAGCTGGTGGTGAAAAGAACACCACACCTCAATATATATGAGATTAATAAAAGGATCAATATGTAGCTCTAAAGGTGTATAAGGAACCGAAATCTCACCCCTAGTCAGATACTGTAGGCATTGCAATCACTACCGGTATAAATGTATCTGCTAGAACAATTTCTAGGCGATTAAATCAGGTTGCTTTGAATGTACGTATGCCTGTTCAATGTTTCCACATCAATCACGCTATCATCGATATAGGTTAGGCTAAGCAACATTGGTCAAGAGTTATGTTCTCCTACGAATCCAGCATCACTAAGACAATTGTTAAGCGGACAGCATGAATGACAGGTGCAAAATAGCACCAGTGACGAAGAAGGGTATACTATTTATTAAGAGACTGATATCTCCCATCCTTTCACCAGCAAAGAACTTTTTTTGTGACTGACTGTTTAAAAAACTGGAACTTGATTTATTAGTGTGCCATCCCGCTTTCCCATGCGGTGAAATCTGTACCATTTTGAACGATAAATGTAACCCCACCTCTATTACCTAGGTACTTGATTTCATTTCTCCAATCATTGCCTGCGATTATTTATTTCAAAAAATGTTTCTCTTCCTCAGCAATTGATAATCCTTATCAAATACTTCACATCAAATCCCTTACTAGATGAAGATTCTGTACACTTTCTACATTTCAGTTCTCGCAGCTTTCTTCAGGAAAATATATTGCTAGGTACATAGTGATTTGGGGTTTCCTGATACTAACAAAGTCATTTCTAGAAATCAGTTCATCCATCTTTACACATCGATTCGAGCAAAACGAATGAATCATTTTTATTCATAATTCATTTTTAGATTACAAACGTAGACAATTTTTGTAAAAAATAAATGTGATATTTAATTTTCATAATTTTTGTTTTTGATTGATTCTTCATCAACCAATCTATCCTTTTCATCTCAATAGATTTTCTCATATTACAAACCAAGTATATTTCAATATTTTAAAAATATGCTGGCAGAAAGCGAAATTAGCACATATTACGCCAATTTTTGTGTGTGGGGCTTTAGGGTTCGTCAACGGCAAGGTCATTAGAGCCCTTGTAGGTGGGGAAAAATGCAATTTCGCACCATAGAGAAGAGCCGTAGTGACTCTTCCCCGTGTGTGGGACTCGCCGAATATTTCGACCATACCCACTAAAAAAACCCTCCTGAATTCAACAAATATCTAAATACAAAGATAAAAGAAAAGAAAACAGTATACCAATACATTATATCACAAAAAAGGAAAACAATTTCTAAATATTATATTTTCATATTACAGAAACGAACGATGAAAAGAAAGAAGACAGGAAAGATGAAAAAGGAATGCAAATTTAAACCCTCCCGAGAACTTGTGGGAGGAGCCCCGATCTACTCATAAAATTCAATAGTTTATTAATAGTTTCATTTCCGAGAATTGTTGGTAAATCTGCAGTCAGAACAATTTGTCTCCGTATTCTCGTGTATTTTATGCAATCAGTTAGTAGGTGGCATACTGTCAGAGACGAGCTACACTCCTCACAAACAGGTTCATCATCAAGAAGCAAAAGATACCGATGAGTGAGAGGACAATGTCCTATAGGCAAGGGGGTAAGCAAGACCTCGTCGCACCTGGCTGACCTACAGGAACTGCTCCACGATTTAACAGAGGATTTGATAAGTCTGAGCTTATTCCCTTCAGCCACATTGGTGGTACTTACACCCACATAGGTAGTATTTAGTCGTGTTTGCTAAAGACATATTAAAATAATTATCTCTGATACACTTCAACACCAACAGAGATTTAAGAATCCAGAAAAAAACATTTATCAATGTCAATGCAGTAACCATTGGGAGAATAAAGTTTTGTGAAAACGTAATGAAACTTATGAGTGTAGTGGAATGATGGAAACTGACTCCTGATTCGAAAATGCATGTGTATAACACATTTTTTCGGTTTTACTTGTATATTTTTAATTTACGTGAGGAATGACTAGTAGTAAAATCTTTGACATGTATATGAGAAATTATGTGAAATGTTTTGGCATCACTACGTTTATTTATTATATTTCATAAGATTTTTTATTTCTGAGATGTGCACCTCAATCCTTCAATCTATATTATGTATCGAGATATCTGATATTTATAATACTCGAAGTTAAGACAAAGGGGATAGCGGCATAAGGTAGGTGTGGCGGCCCCCATGGGTGTCAACTAAACCAATGTTATGATCGTACTCTATGTGTAAAAAAACTTGTTTGGTTTGATTCTTGGGTCGAAAATTTGCCAAACTGAGACGCAATCTCTAAAATGTGTTTTGACATGCCTTTAATAAATTATTTTTGCGGAAAACCAAACTGTATCTCAACTTTAAGTAACAAACGGTAGTTGTAAACAACATAGTAATAATTTCCATATTTTTAAAGATTTTTTTCAAAGCTAAGACGACAGTTAAATTCACCTTAAAATAAAAAAAGAACTGTAAAAGGTCTATTTTTCAGAAAAAAATGATCGTTTTACATGAATGAAAAATTGCCATAGATACAAAATTTTGAGAATTTTACAAGCTTTTGGGTGGGTCAAAAATCATTTAAATATCTTCTTTCGTTCAGCGGATAATAATTTTTTAGTAAAAAGAACTGCACGTGTAATAGTTGGATGTTTGGAGTTCAAAAATTCAAAACTCATAATAATAATAATTTTTATACGTTTTTACATGCTTATATGTATTTTCTCCATTAAAATCCGTGAATATGTTAATATATGCTTGTCATTTGTTGTCGATACATTACTTTTAGATTTTTCATACTTTAAAAATGTGTATGGCATACCGGCATATTCTAATTTCATTGAAATTAAATTTTGTATCAAACGTGCAACGGGTGTAGATTTAAACTGTTGTTTTCCTTAAATACTTTAGAAATATATGAGAAAATAATTAGGCGTAATAAAGCTACATATTTGAGATATATACTTTATCCAAAAAGGCATAAATAGCTAGTTTACTAGTGAATCTTTTTGATAAACGTTTAAACTATGACACAGGGTTACAAGGTGAAGTTGCTGAAAACATACTTTCAAAAGGGAACGTTACCAACTCTTGAGCGGAAGATGTAGAAGAACATAACTGGAATCGCAGAAAGAAACCATTTCAACACTTGACGTCATCAAACGTACAAGATTTTCCGGAAATGACTGAAAAGAATTTGAAAATTCTTTTCATGGGTTCATATCAGTTGTCGCAAGCAGTGTCATATTTAGCAGAACTCTATTCAGAAGACGGAGATATGAAAGTGAGTTATTTAGTAGAAGATAAAAGTGCGAAGTGAGATCTCGACGTATAAATCGTAAAGAGTACAAAAGCTATGTGCAATAAGAACCAAATTCGATAGAATTCTCGGGAGTAAAGCGTTATGTATGCAATTGTGCCTATGGCCTACGAATAGTCGGTTGCTGTTCGCATACTGCAGCGATTATATATTTTCTTAGTCACGCCAGATACTTGTCTAGAATATTTCGTCCTGCGGAAATTCTTCGAAGTTGAAAGAGTAAATCCGGTTATCAGTGAAGACGGTGACGAAGACTAGTTTGTAGTTAAAGCGAATAAGTTGAGTTTATATGTTCCATAAGATATATTTATGTTTATAAACCGTCGAAAACCTCTTATATTCTAATAAAGTCATTCTTTACTTATTTATTTATGCATTTTCAGATTTTATATGAAACCAATTTCCTAATATTTTAAATTTATGTTTATATTTATCGACAACAAATGCAAGCATATATTAACATATTCACGGATTTCGTTGGAGAAAATACATATAAGCATGTAAAACATTATTATTATTATTATTTTTGAATTTTTTATCTCCAAATATCCAATTATTACTTGTGAAGTTTTACTAAAAAATGGTTGTCGGCTGAACGAAAGAAGATATTTAAATGATTTTTGACCCACCCAAAAACTTGTAAAATTCTCAAAATTTTCGTACGTGTCGCCATTTTTTTACGACACATTAAACCATATAAAACGATCACTTTGTTCTAAAAGATGGTTCTTTTTTCGGTTTTTTAAGGTGATTTTAACTGCCGTAGTAGCTTAAAAAAAACTGAAAAAATATGATTATTATTACTATGTTGTTTACAACTAGCGTTTGTTACATAAAGTTGAGATACAGTTTGGTTTTCCGAAAAAAAATGTTTGTTAAAGGCATACCAAAGAACATCGGTTTAGAAATTTTCGAATTGGCGACCCAAAAACCAAGTCAAACATGTTTTTTTACTCATAGAGCACGGTCATAACATTGGTTTAGTCGACACCCATGGGGGCCGCCACACGTACCTTATCCCTCTACCCCCTTTTAGTTTCATGGATATTCATTGCTTCCCAAGTTAATTCAATGGTTACATTTTAACAAAATTATTTGTAACGGATTGCATCTATGCTATTCAATTTTGTTGATGAGAACAAACAGCAAACCACGATTCCCACTATAATTAGAAGCGTTCAACAGGACAGCAATGGACAGTCCTGCAAAGTGATTAAATTAGAAAAGTATTCGTAAATCCTCAACGTACCTGCCACATAGACATCCATTGTAGATTAACAAACAATTTGATAATGGACATGTTATTCTGTTATCAAAAGCACGTCGCGTACGAAAGCAAAAGCCGGGTTTATTTGCGCTCATATTGCATGGCACCGCATTTGGTAATGTGCTCTGACGCTGACTCTACCCCTCGGTCATAAAGACCGAAGGACCGAAGAATATCGAATTCTGTATTATGCATTTCGTACGGTTCGATCTCTTGGCTAAATATTAGTAATAAATAAAAGGATAAAAAATTCAGATACTGCATCTTGGAGTAATACGTTGAAGTATGACGATAACTAGAATACAAGTTTTCTAAATATCCGACAAAATAATACGGAGGTCAAACCAGTAAAACACGTTTCAAAATGAAATAAGGTTTTTGAGTGGTAGATGTACGAAAGAAAGAGAAAGAATACCAAACTTGATTTATTTTTTATGATTTCTATGACGTACGTAATTTAAAAAAATGGAAAAAGAAGTATAATCACAATACATTTTAAAGTTGCTGATCTTCATTTGAATATTTCAATCACGAAGCAGAGCATGCTTTATGAACAGTAATTATTCTTATTGTTTAACCATTTATGTATTTCAGTTTGATAATTCACACAATTTAACATTTGATTCCTGCATGAAAAGAATAAGTGGAACAAAATGAATTCAAAATTCACCACTTTTACATTACAGATCTCTATTTGCTCTTAAATAATGGAGCTCTGGACTTTCACCAAAAAATTGAAACACACAGAAAACTTGGGCCACTATATATCCCAGATGCAGAAAGTAAATTTTTCTATCAAAGAAAAAAATTGCACCGTTCATGTATATTTATAATATATAACAATTCGTATCATATTTATAATATTTATCAATTCGTATAACTTCCTGTCCAATTTTCTATTTTTGGAAATTGTATACAATACTTTTGTCTGTGTTCATGTCGAAAGACTCCATTACGACCAAAATATAAAAACGGCTGAAATGATTACTTCATAAGGAAATAATGACTGGTTAATCTTTAAAATCAATTTCCTTTTTAATATATCTCGAAGAAGAAAGAGAAATAACATTTATTTAATGTAAGTTTACGTTCCATCCGCTTCTGCTCTGTTTAATTATTTTTTCAAGGGACACAAACATTATAAAAAAATAAACTACAAAAGTAAGCGAAAGAAAAAAAATATATATATTTGAGAGAAAGAGACAACCAACTCATTCACATTTAATTGTCATTTAAATTTCGTACATGATAAGTATAAACGTTAATAACCGCAGCAGCAAACAACAGCTCCGCGAGATGCGTTTCCACGCTTCCCTTCAACGAAGTAACTTCCGTTCTCTCTTTTGTGCGGGAAATAAACGCTTTCGAAAATTCGAAGAAGCAATCACCCATTCATCAACGAACCGCAATATTCGAGAGAGTCACGTGACTCACCGACGTGGGCGTAAGTAATATCTGTGGGCGGAAACTTCGTCCGTGAGGCGTAAGCTCTCCGAGGGAAAGAGACGCGTCAAAATCGTCGCTGGGGACAACTGCGCACGTCCGTTTGGAAACAACTTAAACGAGAACCTGTCACTTAAAAGGGCTTTGTGGGCTGCGATCCTTTCAATATTTCGCATGTGTGACATTCGAAATGTAAAAAAGAAGTATGTTGCTTGAATACAGGAAAAGAAGCTTCCGTTCTTGGAGTTCCGTTTCAGCTTTTTCTCTATTGATGTGAGTAAAATCACTATGGTATTCCTCAATTGACGATAAATCTTTCTCTCACGAAGAGTTTCAGGTACGCCATAGAGTTATTTGAATATTCTTAAATATCGCCTTCCAGTTCCTATTGCAATGCCATTTTACTGTTACTAAATGTGACGTTTAAATCGATTTCTCACAAATTTTCTACACTTTTATTGTGACTCAAGGGTCATTCTCGTACTACGTCTCGCAATTCAAGAAATGCGGGTGTTCACCTTTTTTTAATGGAGTGTGACGTGAATTAGATGATAAATTCTTCAATAATTTTTGTATATTAATTATTATTGAAGATAGAAAACTTTACAAAAAAATCTCTTACACCCCCACCCCCAAAAAAAATTCTTGAGAAATTTTACTTCTCATAGGAAAGGAAGCGCTAATAATGTTTTAAAATAGGGTGGGGAGTTGAAAAAGAATAACAATTACGCTACATAATACACGATCCCCAGTGAAGCATCGCACACTGGTTGCTTTCACCTCCAGGATGTGTTGACCAGCTACTCGTGTTAATGCAGCAAATATTAGACTCAAGGAGTAGACTATGATCATCCCATACGATTATTTCTTCCGTTCGTAATATTAAAATACTTTTATTTCTTTACGGAAACCATTTAAATATCATTGTTCTTAAAGAATATTCATCCCTTTACTTTACTTAATGAAGGTCACGTATGAAGGTCAAAATTCACATATAAAGTTTCGTTTTTTCTTCATCAACTTTGTACTCAGATTAAAAAACGATTGAATAATGCTGTAAACGTTGCCCGAAATTAATGTAGCAACTCAGTCAATAATTTTCTTTTCGCATAATAAACGCATTACAAGAAAGTTTTCAAATATTTTAAGCACAACTAAATTATGCAGATGACAAAACAAGCTTTTCATGTCAACGGTCTACCTACTCAGAAGCGAATGTCTTAGAAGCGAAATATTAAAAAACATTATAATGGTATGGTTGAATTCAATTGAGTATAATTCAATAAAATTTAAGCAAATGCCTTGGTGCGTGGGTAATTTGTAATATTTTAAAGAAATAAATAGCATTTTCAAACGAATTCCCTTCTTTCACTTTTTTTTTACGGAGACAACGATTCGAGATGCTCTCGAAAACTGCCACGCTGTAAGCAATGTGGACATCTCCAATAACGTCCGGAAATGGTTAATGGAATTAGGAAACTTTAACACGTGTAAAACATTTTATGTAGTATACTACGTAGGTCTAATTTGGCTTTAAATAATAATGGGTTGTGAAACGAATGCCTTTTTGCTCCAGAAAGTAGTTTCACGGTAAACATTCCTTATGATTACAATAAGACAACTGACATGTAAGATATTTTTGAATGAATGAATGCAGTTCAAGAGAGAGTTAAAGGTGTATTAGTTGAGAGAATTCAGACATAATTGTATTGAATTTTTTAAAAACTCAGTAGCTCTTCAATAGCTCTTGGTAGATTACCATGCTGTAGTGCATTTTCTCGTTATAAACTAATCAAATATGGGCTGCAATAGAGAATCCCAGCAAATGTGCGTTGCGATAAAATTTCTGCGAGTTCAAAACATTTCGGCGGCATAAATTTATTTTTTGGTGTGTATGGCCTAAACATTATTAGTTTAAGTGTTGTGCTTTAATGAGAGCGGTTTTCAAAAGAGAGCAAAAAAGGGCAAACATTCATGATGACGAAAGGTGTGGAAGACCTCTTATGATCAGCGTTCATCGGGTCGAGAAAATTGACAAGAACGTTCGTGATAAACGTCGGTTCATTAAATCGGAATTTTTGGGACAATTTCTTCGAATTCCTAAACGAGAACAATAGGCTACGGAAATTTCTGAATTCAATACATTTCAAAATTACTGGCTGAGAATCTTAAAACCAAACGAACGGACTCTGTTCTAGACTTTCTACCAATGCGGAAAGACAAGAATTTTTGAACTGAATTACGACTGGTGTCGAAAATTGGGCAACGTATTTGAGCTCTGAAACTAAGCAGGAGTATATGGTGTGGTGTCAAAACGCTTCTCCAACGATGTAAGAAAAACCCGTCTAACTTTTTCAGCAAGGAAGGTTATCACTGTTTCGAAATGATCGTGCAGGTAACAGATTAAGGTAATGGGCTCTAATGACTTTCGATGTTGGCGAGCCCTAAAGCCCCACCAAAAAAAAAAAACAGATTAAGTACACCTGAGACGATCAGCCAACTCTTGCTAACCAGGGCGTGTTGCGCCGGCGCAGTTCTGCAAAATTGACATTCCTGCCTTGAAGATACAGTATATTTTTCAGTATCCGGCTGGAAGCCGAGGTGAAAACAGCGAAATTAACCAAAGTGTTACTCCCTCGCAAAAGGGTAGTTTAAACTTACGCCACCAGGGCGCGCCAGTGGCCGGTCTCAAGATCATTAGCTTTTGAAGGAAATATTTCAGAATTCCTGCGTCAGAGAGCGCGGCGGTAGCTCGACCTTGACAGTCGAATAACCATTATAGCTTATCTGTTTCTTTTTTATTGTATATTTTTAGGGCTGCTTTTTTACGAGCAACGAGGAGAAGACTAAAAAATACGTATTGTATCTTATACAATTTGTTTTATGCTCGTTTTTTCATATTGAAACATTTATTTAACATTCACATTATAAGTAGTGTGAATTATTTCTTGATTGAACATATTATTGGCAAGGCAATTAAAATTCTTCACGACAATGAAATCTTATTCTTTATAAGCTTCAATGAGATTAATTCTGCTTCAACAATAGGTGTATTTTTTATTGAAGTGATACAAATTTGCATTCACACTTGTGAAAACGCTGTTCTTAGGATCCTGCTTGTAGCTGATGTCTTCCGGCTGATTGTCCTCCGGCAGAATTTTTGTGCTTTGTGTTAAACAATCACCATTGTCTTTTGGGATGCTGAAGGAACATTGCTTGTCCAATTCATAGAACATGGTACGTCTATTGCTTCTGACGTCTACTAAAGGACTTTATTAAGAACTCGGCCGAGCAAGTCAAAACAAACCTCGTGGTCAGCTGACGTCTGGTGTCCTGCTCATGCATAACAACTATCGCCCACACAGATTTTGGCGAACACGAAAACTTTTGAGCAAGTTCCAATGGGACATTTTTGGGCATTATCCATACAGCCCGGACTTTGCTTCTAATGATTTCACACAAACAAATGGATTGGATCTCACCACTTTTCTGACGATGAATATCTTTCAAATGCCGCGCCGTGAGAATTGGGCTTCATTCCTCGGCGTCAAACTTTTAGGGAGAAGGAATTTCATAATTGGAAAAAAGCTATGACATATAGTGAACAATTGTAAATAAAGGGGAAGTGTTTTTAAAAATATTTCTATTTAAAAAAGAGGAGGTTACCGAAGATTCCTCGTAAATAAATATTGTAATTATGTCGGAACATTTCATCTGAAAGTAAGCGGATTTGATTAAAGAAGATAACACGAGAAATTCCATTTTTAATCGAAAGATAAAAATTATTAAGTTTAGAATGAAGGGACGAGCGAGTGAAAGGGAAGGAAATATCTCTCCGAAGTGGCAGAGGATGAAAGACAGCGCTCCGGAAGTCGCAGGTGGGCGTGGGACACACGACGGCAAGCGAGCGCTTCAGGGTGAACACAAGCACCAGTCGCCGCGAGTGCGTCCCTGGAGGCAGTGAATGAAATTTCGCTTTGCGCGCTGTCACTGACAGAGAAGCCAGCCATGGGGGTTGACGGCGAGGGGCGTGGAGACAGCGGGAGGGGACTGCGCGAGACCGGGCAGCGTCAGTCGAACGGACGCATTAAATGTAAATCGAGCCTGTCCTTTCGCGCTGGCCTCGCATTTTTAGATTCACCTCGGCTGGTGTCTTTGTTTAGGGCTCTGTTATTCCAACAAGGGCATGGATGGTGCCGACTATCGATTGAGTTTCAGTCTTTTGCTTTTAGACGTAAAGGCATTGTTGATCTTTTGTCGTCCATTTTTTGCATCATTGTTTTTCATAGGCTCGAGTATATGTTCATTAGAATGCACACAATTAAGCTCATTAATAGAAGAATCATATTTTAAATTCATTTATTATATTCTAAATTATCTAATTGTAACTTTTTAAATACTGTAATGACCTCATATGGAGTCCGAATATTTCATAATTCTATAATAATTATCTTAATGGAGAAATTAGACTGAATTTCGACTTCGTTTTCCAGGATACATAATACCTAATAAAGATACCTCCCTTCCCTTCTACTTCGCTTCTCCATTATAACCTCAATATAAATACATTAGTTAAGTAAGAAGATAATTAATCATATTTTGCATGACGACGGAAAGTTAATAAAGGGAGAACTGATAAAGGGTTTTAATTCTCTCCAACATTCCTAATCTCAACATAATTTAGGGAAGGAAATTAAACGTCAGATGAATTAAGATCATAAAATAAGAATCACAAGTAAAACCCCAAATACACCTCTATTTAGCAGAGTATATAATTAGACGAAAATTTCATAATTGGAAATGTGATGCAGGGTTAAGTGACATGTCTGTGTGACCGCAATTCTAAACTTTTTTTTCAAAATTTCTATACGCAAATAAAACTATTGGAACTTAGCTAACATAATCACTCATTTCAACGCCAAAGTTCAATAGATGGTGTGGAAGGTCACCACATGGAGAGCTGATGGGCTGTTAAGATCGAACAACTAAATTTACTAATAAATTTATTCCGTTCGATGTGCAAATACATTAAAGACAATCATTAATAAGATACAAAACTCATTTTTATTATCATGATCACGTAATGGTAAAAACATATACTCATTGTAGTTGTAGACAAAATCGTGAGGTTTCAATGCAAAACATACATGCCAAACATAAATCAAAGTATTACATAGGGTACTGGGCGCAGATTATATGAAAACTCAATATATCTTCGACCGGTTCTTCGTTGAAGTACCGGGGTCACCAAGTCCGTTGGGGCTACTTCCAAAGAAAGATGTTCCAATTGTAAAATGTTCGTTCACGCTAGTTGGCTCGGTCTTCACAAAAACCGATCGTGGCGATCTTTCAATGTCCTTATTGGGTAATTACACAAAACTAGATCGCCATGTATAGGATTCGTATAACAAAGTTAGTCAAAAAAAGAAAAACCTAGACCGCTCTCCCAGTGAGCACCAGCCATCGTTCCAGCCGTCTGGTTCTGGCACCAGCGTTTCCGACCCACTCTCTTCCAATACATCAGTGCTGACAACTATGCGGATCGAAAAATAGGAAATGCTAAACGTAACTTGCCTTAATGTACAATACAAAATAATACTCTATTTAAATTAATTTGCATCAATACTGCAAAACAATGTTTTTTTTAATTTTCTGCAGGTCAACGGCTACCAGTAGGTTTTCAGTTCAAAATAATTGTATTGGATATTCCATATATTTTCAAGTAAACCTTCATCAAGAGAGAACGAGGGTCCATGCAACCGAATGTTTTGAGACAAAATACGTAAATCATGAAAGAAGTCCACTAAATTACTTTATTAAAAATTTCAAGATAGTTTTGATGTGTTTTTGTGTATTAATGCACACAACCTTTTTCTCATATTATATTTTTAAATATTAAAAATTAAAATGCTATGGCATCCCTCAATGCAGTTTACAAATGAGAACGCACAATTTACATAAAAAAGACCTCGTCTTTAAATTTTCTTCGATTCGTGAATTAACCTAAAATAGAACAATAGAAGAAGGAAACTCCGTCCCTGCGACATCCTTTTAGACAATTTCGCTCCGTGAAGCAAAAATAACTCCTCTCGCGTCCGCTGCGTCACTGAGCCGGAACGGAGAGACGCGTCCGCCGGAGGAGAAGGAAAAAAAAACGGTGTGGGAAGGGAAGAACAAGTTCTGCCGAATCTCCGCGTCGGGGGAGGAGCTCTCGGCAGGACATTTCCCTGTGGGTGTGCGATAGCCCTTCTGCATCACAACGCGTCGCGTCCCCTGGAAGCCAGCACTCGAGAATGGGAGAATTTCCACGCTTCGACACTTCCGAATGGGATTCAGAAGGGAAAATATTTATTAGTTTGATCACGTATTGCACCGGCGAAATTTCTTCTAAGCAAACAAATTTGGAACAGGACTTTTGCCAACAGAATTGTGTGAGGGTGTGATCTCTTACGATGAGTTGTCAAATGTTGGGATCCCAAAAAGGATTTTCTTTAATCAATGTACCATCCGAATCATAAGCAGTCATCCATGCTCGTTTAGATGCGATTCATACGAATTCCAAAACGTAAACAATTGTAAAGAAATTGCTTTAAATTCATTCTCATCACACCATTCTTGTTTTATTTTACATAATACAATGGGTTGATACTCAATACAATGGTGTGAAATACACAAGTCAGAAGTCACTCTTCCTAATACTCATACTTTTTTGGGATTAACTTTGAAAAGAAAATATACTTTGAAATGAAAATATACATTAGTAATTGACATTTAATTTTGATACATCCAAAGGTATGTCAATTTCACTTAATACATTTCAAAGAACACCATTCTTTCCATCATCTTATCTTGGTTAACTTTATACCAAGTGCATCGAACCACTTCTAACATCTTTTGAGCTGATCATATTTTATGTTTAGTACATTTGGCCATCAGTGGAATTTTAGATTTGTTTTGTAAGAGAGAGTGGCACGAAGTCCATTTTAACTGGCTTAAATTAACTTGAAATCACAAGTTCTCTATCGTGGGTAGATATGGGTAATTTTGGAACAGTGAATAAAACTCGATTTTCCCGAATTAATTAGGGAAGCATAGATATTTAGAAAAACCGAAACAGAAAATTCCGAAAAGCCTTTTCTGTGTAATGCTAGTGATACCCAACGAAGACTGGCTTCTGATTGATAAATAAAGGTAAGAAAAAGAAAAATTCTACAATTATTCGAATTTGTAGAATAAATTCTCAAATTCACAAGTTCAAAAAGCATGAATTTTTGTGGAAAAAAAGTTGGCCAATTCACAAACTTACACGCTTTAGATAAATTGTCTAAAAATCTACATTATTAAAATATATTTTACATATCTTTAAACTATTGAAAGTACAAAATAATTACTATACTTAAATAAATTATACCTACATAATATTTAGAACTTCAAGAATAACGGGATGACTTACAATGTGTTATGCGAATCTCAGTCAAATATCATGATATGCAAGAAGATATTAATAATTTGATCTTAACAAAAGAGCTTAATAATTTGTTCTTAATAACTTACATACGTTAGAAGTAACAACAATTTACATATAAAGTTATTTTGCAACATTTTTTCCAACTTTGTTTGATGACCGTTACGAACAATGCGACGGCAAAAATTGTTCGATCTCATTGGTAATTCAACTCATTACACTAAGCCGTCATTGAGTACATCAACGTTTATATTAGAAGATCTAAATAAAATTTCTTTAATATTATTTGATACTTTTCCTAGTTCTTCTATGTTAACATAAGCTATACCTACATAATACACGATCGTAGCACTCATTATGTTTCTGTTCAAGCATGTATTTTGAAGTAATTTAATCGTTTTGGGTTACTTTTTATTCAGACGTAGTAATTTACAAATAAAATGAATATGAAAATAACATCAGATATTCAATGGACTTTTATGTTTTGAACTCCTTTTGCATGAGCTTCAGGAACGGGAATGGCAAAGAAGCCCTCAGTGAGAGAATCTACTTGTGTCATTTGTTTGCAGCTGAATCGCTAAAATGGTTAGTTTATTCAGTTTTCCCATTAAATGCATAATTCATATTTCTGACAGATAATCTTTTAAAAGATACCTACAACAGACCTACATTGAAGTTACGTTGCAGGTTAACCGCAGTAGCACCAATTAGAAGGGTTCTCCATGCGACAACTAGAGGAACTGGAAGAAGAAAAACTAAAGCTAGTTGACATTTTATGTCCTTTGTACAGAATTTTCTTGAAATGAACTCAGGAAGATTAGTTACTAATTAAAGAAAAATATTCAAAAGTCAACTGGAGTAATCATGGAATCATACTTTTAGAGGAATTGAATGTAACTTTTTTCATGTTTTCAGACCTTGCGTCTTTCAAGGTTCCAGTCTTGCTGTGGTATTTATGTAGTAAAAAAAAATAATGCTTGAAAATTGTTACAAAATTTTCAATATAGCTTAAACATAATTGAAATGTCTTTCAACATGCATATGTTTCTTCCGTGTACTCTACAAGTGGAAGAGATATGTGATAACTTTCGGTCAGACGAAATTGGCGACGAGCCGGGAATCGAACCCGGGACTCTTGCATTGATCGCAGGAGTTCGAGTTCGATTCCCGACTCGTCACCATTTTCATCTGACCGAAAGTTATCACATCTTTTAACATGTCCTGACCTTTTATTAGAAAATCGTTGCAGTGAAATGAGACTTAAATGTTCGAGTGCATTGCGGAATTTTTATTTCTTTACACTTCGTCTTACATAATATTTTAAGTACTTCGAGAGAACCAATTTATCTCTGCAATTTCACTTTTGCTTTTTATCTCAAGGAACGTATTTGGAGAGAGAGAGAGAGAGCGATGAAAAAATAAGTTGAAGCAACGAAGAACATCTATTGACGAGGCCAAAGTGAATTGCAATAAAAAAGCACAGCTTCTGAAACATTCTAAATTACTTATGCGCAATAAAACCTCAGAACAGTATTTCCTGCACGTATTTCTTGCGGGAGTGCATCAGTAAAGCTGTGGATCTGAAAGCTTCGCGTGATGTAGCAATGGGGCACGGGAAGGCACTGATGGCTTCGAAGGCGGGGCAGGAGGTCAGACTGGGCTTTCACGCCGAGAACTCAATTAGAGACCGCACCCCCAGGCAGCGGCCTCACGGACAGTCGACACCGTGGAGTAGTGGAAGCGGAGACGTTCGGAGTTCGAGCAATGGGCTGACCAAGACATCAATTCCCATTGATAATAGACACAGAGACGAAACGTTTATTGGCTGTAATTGCCATGGTATAACTAAATTAAAATAGGCTAAATTGTATTATTAGAGTCAATTAAAATTGAATTATAGCTAATTTGTAAAAAATACATATCAACATAAGCATTTTTTTTTCATTTTACATAGACATAGCTTTCCTTACCACATTGCCATTGCAAGACTTCTATTTCCTTTTCCTTCCTCCTCTTTTACTCTTCATTTATTAAATCCTTTCTGGCAATTGTCGTCCCGTCCATCCTTTTTGTTGTTGTTGTATCATGTTGCCTTACATTCTATTATAGCGTTTCTTGTTCTATCCTTTTTTTTGTTCTATTATAATAATAAATTTATTGTCAAAAAACAGTACAAACTGCGTATGACCACGTGGAGGACAATAAACTAATTTACTCTCCGGAAGCAAGCAAGGGACCATCCCATCAATTCCGATCAAGGGCCCTAAGGCAGAGG
>NNCF01128608.1:574181-615395 GCA_002313205.1 Laupala kohalensis
TGAGTATAGTGTTTAAAAATCATAAGAATTGAAATAACACTAAATTCACGATTTATTGTTACAATAAACACGCCCCTAGACAAAGCCTAGAGAACCTGTATGATAAATCCGCCTCTACCCGAAGGAAAAACGGAGAAAAACCCGGGCCAGGATGGATTCTTATTTACTACTCTTTCTCCAATACATCTTTCATGGTTTCCATCTCATTCACGCACTACCTTTCAAATATTTATTTTGTCTTTATCAGTTCATATTCTCTCGATTTTTTTCTAATTTCTATTTAGATAATTGAACGTTAAACAAATTTTACTTTTGTCACCCAGTAAGAAGATCTAGAACTTTGGATTAAGCCATACGTTTTCTCAAGGCTTTGTTCCTGTGGACTTCTAATCAGTTGTATGGAATTAGACTCTTCCAAAGACCTAATCAGTTGTATCGAATTTCGAATTATATTTTTCCAGAGATTAACCACCCAAGTTGTGAGAACGATTTTCATGTGCTTCATTTTAGATGGTTGTATAAATACAAATCTGTAGTTTAATCAAGTAGGTCGTTGTAAAAACACGCCGGAATTTCGGGGGTCAAAAACTTGGGTAACAAACACACCGGGAAATGTGTATATTGACGTGGTAGATTCTCTGGACAAAATAGTAGACTGTCACACGCAAAAATTTTATTTTCTACTTAACCACATCACATGTTTATAAGTATTAATTTTATATAATTTAATTAATTCTAGTAATTAATTAGTAGATGCGGAGCAAATAAGAAAATATTCTTTGAATATTTACTATAAATTCCTGAAGATTATTATGAAATGTTTTGATATTTTTATTCCAACGTATTCCATACGTAACTAATCGCTCCCTCTGTTAACAGACGGGGTGTTCCTGGGTGAGATTTTCGATATCACAACCATTTTCCGTCTATTGGGTAAATGTTTACAACCATATTCGCTAGATTAGACCACGGTTCATTTTTCTCTCGCAGGTCCTGCTATTTCAGAGTAGCTAGGATGTAATGAAAGTTGTTTTTTTTAAATTTTGATCAGATTCTTCCTCAGAAAAATTGGTTATTGCTCTCATCCCATGAACATAGCATTTTTTTCCATTAGATAACACATTATGTGAGTAAATTCATTTTTCACGGCAATTCAACAAATTATCATATTTTAGAAGCAGTTGAATATAAGCAAATTCTTTATTTTCCCTCTTCTGCACGGTGAAATTATCCATTACGTGGACTCCAGCTATTGAATGAATTCCCGTTCTGTTCCAGGTAACGAAACACCCTGCAGTAATTCCCGAGGAATTCTTGTTCCACAATCTGTTCATTATCTTTTATTTATTACGCACGCGTTATGCGTCGCCGCTCGTCCATATGACGACCAATAAAACGTTCAAATTAGTTCAAGGGCTATTCATTTCTGCTTCTTCATCCCGCATTTTATTGTTATAAATTATTACTCAATAATTAGTTATTCGTTGGTTAAAATGTGATTGCTCAAGATTTTTATTAGAAATATTATTCACTAATGTAATCATAGTTTTCTGGTCGTATTTTTATAATATTCTCGTTATATTTTTTAACTTATAGTACACTTCATATATTTACAATCGTATTTATTATTATTATTGATAATATTTATATTCATATAATAGAATACATGTTTGATTTATTAATTCCAAAATACTACTAGGTATGAAGAAAAAAATCCCTTCTGAATAATACAGAAGGATGAATGATTCAGAGGATTGTACTTCCACTTCCATATTTGTTGACAAATTTAGTCAATACAAACTTAAACTAAAATGCAGCGTTATGGACAATATAAATTCCTATTTCGACGCTTTGTAAACGATAAAGCATAGACTTAAAATTTCCTCAATACAAGTAATTGATTTAAAATGACAAAATCTTAAAAGATTAGAGCGAAGAATTCTTTAATATTGGATACAGGATTGAAGTAATTGCTTGAAAAATGTGGGAATACCTCTTTTGAATTCCTATATACCACACTATAAGAAATACCTCTATTTTCTTTGATCTTCTACGTTCCAGAATTTATTAAAGCATATCGGTTTCCGAGATTTAGAGATTCCTGAGTTATTGTGAAATGTATAATACCTCTTCCAGGCATAATGATGTACTTGACATGAAAATATGTAATGAAATTGCGGAAATATAACCAATATTCTCAAAAGTATTATGCGGGTTGTATGACGAGGCATCTAAAGAAAATATTTGTGAAATTCATCTTGCTCTTTGTAACTTGCACGTACGTACGTATATCATTGATGTTATTTGTATATCATACGTAAATAATAAATTCTTGATATTATTATAATAATCTTCATGAAACGCAAGGAAGACGTTACAACTGAATGTGTTTAATAGCTGTTTATATATTTTATTATAAGAAGAAAAACAATCAATAATATCACATAAATGATTTTGATTGTTTTGTTCCAGCCAATTTTAAAATCTAGTACTCAAGATTTTACATATAGGTTACATATAAAGTTATTTGGTTAATAAACATGAAACTTTATTTAGTTTTATTAACTCTCACGTACAGTGTTTTTCAAAAGATATAAATTAAGAGGGAAATGTGTGTAGTTCCGTAGAGTGAGCTCACATGGAACTTGAAAACTTAAAAATACATACACATTCAGAGTGATGATACAAACTTTTCAATGAAGAACTCTAAATAAAATTTAAAGAAAATTTTCTTTAAAAAGAGGTTTCATTATGCAATAAAATTCACTCGCCACAGAGGATACAGACTGATCGTAGAATGAATTTCTAGAAGGATTATGTCAGGATTGCCTGTCAGAAGGAATGTCAAGCTAAATATCTCAACTTCAAATCGATCCCAATATTTAATACTAACTTTCTTCAGTCGCATTTGCCAAACATTCTTTATGAGTGGTCAGTCAATGTCGCTTAATACAATAAGTGTATATTAAAGGTGCTCGATCACCTCTGACATGATTAAAACAACTTTCCATCGAGTAGCAAATGTACTAAATGTTTCTATTAGTCAATATATTTTCAGGTATCGAATTTTATAGCAATATTTAATATTTATATTTCGTGTCATTAGGTTCATTAATACGATATTGGTCGGGTGAATAATATATTCAGATTTCAGGAATATTAATGTCTTAGAACAATTACTGTTTCAAGGACAATGTCTGAAAAATGTTAATAAAGAGTTTTCTAAAGAATCCACCGTTTACAATGGTGAAGTGTACATGCACGCCGCACCGCGCGCGTTTGTCACGCCATCTCTGACAGTACATCATGTCACAGACTTCTTAGAATTGAGATAAGTCGTCGAGCTATTCCTTGCTCGGCATCTGTTGGGTCTGTTTTGGGGTGCGACTGATGTTTTTAAGACAAGTTTGTTATACAACAAGTATAAAGTCAAAAACCAGATTCATTTTGTTTCTCACAGTATTGTAATAAAAAGTTTCATTAAGAAATAAAATTGCTGATTCAAAGTTTCCGAAAAAGAGATACCCCAAACGTTTTCATTTTTATTTACGTCAATCGCTTCCAGAATTTCACTGTAACAGAAAACTCAAAATATTATACAATGAAGCTAAGTTTATAAAATGTGAGTTCTATGTAAATAAACGTCGTAAAATGTTATTTTGCTTTTTATACAATTCCTTTATTTCAACCACTAAGAGAGAAGGAAGGAATAATGCAACATGAAATTAGCCATAAAGCCGACGCATCAGATAACACGATAAATCAAATAGGGAGCGAGTAGCGTATTGAATAGTATAGTTCAGAGATAGAATGAGGACGTATTTGACATGACAACAGTCTATTCCAATTTTATAATGTTTGCAGCACAGTATTTGGCTGCAGCGATGTGATAATGATTTTGTGGTGACACGAAAGAAGTCAACAAATATTCAGTAACTCATCAGTATACGAATCGTGGGTGATCAAATAAACCGACTTGACCGAAAGAATTTCGCTTTCCGTCGGGTCGAGTCAGTTTCTGATTATGAAGTCGGTTAAAATCTAACCTGAAACTCGATCGGTTAACCGATCGCATTTTTGACGCGTCTTTCCAGACGTTATCTGAGACGATGGATAGAAGTGCTGTTTAGCAATCTGCAAAGTACAATTTAATGTACAATATAAATGTTTATATTCATCTGTTCAAAATTTTGATTTTTAAGAAACAGGAAGTGGAGCACGGTGGGTAAATGAAGTCGAAATAAGTTGTCCAGAAATAGGTTTCTATTCCCAATGCATTCAAATTAATTCTGAACTTTTGATTTCATTAATTAGTTCGATAGGTATCGGATAAACAAAATTCTTAACGTACATACACATACATACGACATTAGATACCATGGCAAAATTTTGAAACTAGACTCTTGTGGATTTAATTCGTAAAGATCCGAAGAGATATGGATTTTTTTTTCAACCGATTACAATACTTCCCTTATACATTCGTATAATTGGAATGTAAAAAGTGTTTAATATGTTAAGTTGTGGAAATAAATTATTGAAAATTTTACCGAAAAGTAAGAAAGTTTCCAGAGTTTAGTGATAGTTATAATGTCACATTTATAAGTAATTGGATATTCAATAAAACGTTTTGCATACATGGGTAATTCATTTATGGTATGAAGGTATAAGAAGGTAAGAAGGAGGTATAAAGGGTGTTATGAGGAGAATGTTAGGTTTAAGTATAGTATGTGTGCAGGATGAATATATATGGAGCGAGGTATTACAAGCCCTGATGATGATATGAATTATATCGGAATGTTGGCGAGTAATCATTGAGTGTTTTTGTATACCTACACGCAAAAGTCTACCAAACCCCATTATGTATTCGGAGGTCAAGAACAAGATGGATATAAGAACAAGATATTAATTCAATGTTGATTTCTGGTTTATTAAAAATTATGTTCGGTCCTGATTCGATTAAATTCGGTTCCATTTGTTTAAATTTCGATTCGGTTTTAATGCGGACAAATTTGGGATGGCTCGGGTTGGCTTTCTAACTAAACCGAAACCGACTGAACCCGACCGATAAGAACTGACCCGAGAGTGATTCCAATAGTTCGGTTCGGATTGATTTCGTTTCGGTTGGAAATCCGTCCGACACGACGCGATACCAACCCGCAGCTTTAATAGAGACCCGATGCATCGTGCAGTCGTACTATTTTACAAGACGCAAACTTTCTCAATTCATACGCTTCCCTCATAGTAAAACTGATGGAACCTGTTTGTCCCTTCGATTTAATTGATAATGCGTCACTTGGAGGTCAGTGTGGTACATCCAAAGTTCTTATTAGTATTTTCATTATTGATGTTCGGAATCTATGTTCGTCTGTTAGTGATATAGACTTCATCTCGGAAAACAGTAAAAAGAAGAAACGTTAATAAAGGACCCGAATGTGAGAATGAATCTAAGACTCATTAATGTCACTGAAAAAGGAATTAAGTGCAGTTCCGCGAACGAACATAACGTTGAAAAGTGCTGAAAGGCGGCGATGGTACAGTTACTTCATTTGAGAGCCCTGTACAAAAAGGGAACAGTTTGGGGTGTAATTAACAAGGGATGCGCCTAAAGGGTATGATAAAAGGACATACAGGAGAGTAATCTCCTTCCACTCCGCTCTTTGATAGTGCCAAGGTACTGAGGAAACGATGCCAACGGCTATCTTTTTTTTGGCGAAAATACAAAAGGTTTTGACCAGTGACCCTCTCATTTAATGGTCTCTCTAAAAGGGAAAAACTCATTATTTGGGATGAATCTCCCTCTTCAACGTAAGATACTCTTCTTTGTGTAATTAAGTGTTTATACGTGTGTTTGTATAATAGATCTTGCCTTTCTTCTACAATAGAATGTAAATAATGCTCGAGAAACCAATTTATTCCTTAGTACAAAACATATTTTAATTATTATTATGAATATAATGGCACTGATTTTTCCTTATCTATTTGCAAACGACGTTCACCCACGCATAGAAATCTCTTAAATTGCGGTGAACCTCACCGCCAGGTAATGGATTAATTTTGTTATGTAATTAGGTTCACTGCAATATAAGAGATTTCTTTGTGTTAGTGAACCAGAATTGGAAAATACGACCCAAAACAAAGTACTTCCTAAGGAAGTCGCCTCATATGAGGAGCGTAGTCTCTACGAGATCACCTCAGAGGTCTTTGGGTCTCGCAAGTTGAATGAAAATGGGAGACGAGGCCGGTAGGCGAACGGGATGGCCCAGTTGGAAAGCGCATGAGCGCGCTAAACTCATGGTCCCGAGTTCGAATCTCAGTCCCGTCTCCCATTTTCATTCAATATAACAATATTAAGATGTTCACCCATTTTAAGGACATGCTATAAGTAAAGAATTCCAAGTAAGTGAGTCGATACTATTACAACAAAATTGTACGAATGAATACCTTTAGAATTGAAGAACTACAATGGAAGACATTGAAAGTAAATTATCTCCGAATGGAGATATCGCAGTTATACTACTCCCTGCTGCTAATACACGCGAGGAATAAAGCAAGCTTTAAAACAGAAGATACAAAAAAATGGTGGAATGTTTTGAAAAGAAACGCAACACATGTAACGTTATTTTCGAACTAAGAACTCCATATACATGGAACATGTCACCATATAAATGGAAAATAATCTTCCCCGAGTGAAAGTGTGACTGATATGTAATCTAAAAAAGAAATTTGATTCGAGAGACTGGCAACACAATGTCACCTGTAATGATCAGAAAAACAACATGTATTGTGAATATTCCATATTTTTACAAACAAAGAACCGTAGACATACAAACAAATGCACTAAACCCCGATACCGTAGTCACAAAGAAGTGACGAAGAGGATAAGTAAGACGTCTTTTCTGTTTGTACTTGTACAAATATTTTATGAATTGCGGGTGAAATAAATAGGTTCTGATTATGAAGTGTGTAACTATTCATATTCTCGTTGATAAAGTGGTACCATTTGCAAATAAATTCTCATTATCTCTTTCGCGTACAATTTCATGGGAAGAAACAAATTTCATTAGGTTAGTACGGTTTCGTGTAATTAATTGTACAATTATTTTGTAAATATACTTTTCACAAATCGTAAAATGAAAATTGACCACGTTCTTGATTTATAATTTTGTAACCCTTCTATTGATTCCGCACTATGAATTCTGTTCATACAAAGGGTTTCACTTCTGTACACTTTCCTGCGGCCGCTAAAATGATTATATTTCTTGTTCAATATTCATTTCGAAGAAGATTGAGCAATAAAATCTTATTCTTACAAATTCGTTTATTATTCTATGCCTTTTCCCTTCCAGATTGTTGGAATTTTCGGAGTTATATGATTTTACTCCAAGATGCTACCAGTTTCCATATGAATATAATCTATTTTACTTATGGACTCTGGTTATCCTTTTGCAAAGTAAGTTCCGTCCCATAAGGTAGTGTATCTTCGATGATACAACCGTTAACTCGTCCCGCTCTTTGTAGGATTCCTCCTAAAACTAGTTCGTATCGTACCCAAGTGCATTAATTATGGCGATAACAATTTCCGTTTTTATGTTCCACTTGCAGCTGTTCTCAATAGCGAGGTTCTTGTTCTGTTATCTTGTCTCATCCTGGTAAATCCTGGGGTAGAATTTGACCAACATTTTTTAGATCTTTGATTTTAAATTTCTTTCTTTCCAATATCAACATTCAGAGGCTCCATCGTCGCATCCCTACGTTTTTAGGCTTTCTTTTACGAAAGGACTTCCTTCTCTTCCGTAAGTACTCTCTGTTCCATTATTATACCTCTCGTTATTTCTGTGCGCTTTCCAATATGCGTTTGTCACCTCATTTGATGTGACGGTGCGAGAAGCATACCTTCGACCGTTTTACTTCTGTACTGAAGTCACTGATGTAGTGACCAAACGCTGCGTTAAGGCTGTGTTTAAATGGCCACTGTTTCGACCTACAATGTTCCCAGCACAAGAAAAATAACGAGGGAGGAGTCTAGAGACCACGTGAAAGTCAGCCAATGCCAGCCAATGCCAGCATATGATTATTGCTGACTTATCCTTTCACTGAAAACACGTTGTGTCGGCAGAATCTTAGTAAGCTTATGTTCGGTTGCTGCCCCCTACATCAGCCGATTCGTAGAACAGTCAGTAACTGGTATGTCTATTGTAACAGACAGAGGGTTTGATTACTAACCTTTGGCCGGATTGACACTGTCTGAAGTTAGATTTTCAAGCAGCCTTTGTGTGGTTACCGTGGAATGCCGTCTGGAGTGGGTGGAGCTATGCTAAACCACAACCGCAGCAGATAAATGACGACACGTTTTTGCTCCATTGGATACATCTCGTTACTTTTCTTTCGCTGCAAGGACCTTAGTCTATGCAGACGCCTCCGCAATTAAAAGACGCTCCATAAACAGACAGTAAGTGAAATAAAAGTCTACATTTTCTAACATGCACGTTTTATCAGTTTTGTAAGTTTAATTCTCCGAAAACCATCTTCCTTAACCCTTGATGTACTTGCGATAGGGAGAAGAACATGTCGCCAATTTTGTAAGAGATGCAATGTAATTCAGATCCATAGCTTTGGATATATATTCCCCTTGTAATGTGGAAATTAATTTCAATATCTAGGATATTTACGTTAATTTCTGAGGTCTATATCTAACTCAATTAAATTGCGAAAAGTACTTTAACAAAGACATGAAGGAAGAAAAAAGATGCTTTTGCATGTTGACATGAAAAACTTTTCACGTGTCGTTAAAACGATTAAATTTCAAAACTTCATAGAAACTCCTTTGTGAATTGAAGGGAAAAAAAATGTCTTCACGTTATATCAAAGGGATCTACAATATTCTGAAAGTGTAAAAATGCTTTGATGACGAAGGGTAGGATATGGTTTGATTAAGAAGTGAATTAATTTTCCTCTTTGTTGAATGAGAATGGTAGACGGGCACGGGTGGCGAGCGGGATGGCGCAGTCGGTAGGCGCATGAGCGCGCAAAGCTCAAGGTCCCGGGTTCGATCCCCGGTCTCGTCTCCCATTTTCATTCGACGTAACATGTTTAATCTTCCTCTGTCAGAAATACCAGAAACCGGTTGACTTATTTCAGATCAAAAGATACTCCCCCCCCCCAAAAAAAAAGAAATTGTGGTATATCCAAATTAATAACGAACGATTTAAAATCAACGACCAAAGTCCATGTTACCCAAGTGACTAGACGAATTCGGAATGGCGGGAAAGACTAGATGTTCGCAAAAATTGTAAATGTCAGTATTTTTTTGTTTTTGTCGGATAAAATACACGAAGAATCCGTAAATTTTCCTTTTTAATGTTGTACTATCAATTGCATACACAACAAATAACATTAGACTCAAAAGTATTCATTTAGCCATCATTGCAATGAAAAAAAAAAGAAACAAACTATGTCAGGTTTGACTTCTTATACTTGTTAGATTTTTACTTATTATTACATACTTATAATCTAAAAGCAATTCTTGTTTACATATGGTGTTACAAAACATTGCTTCAAACATGGAGAAAAAATTCTAAGTTCATTAGAGTGACAGTGAATAGACCGTCATAACAATGACGAGCAGGAGTAGTGACGCCGTATAAAAATGGATGTGACTTCCACTCTATGCGTTTATGCGACCCGTCTTCCATTCACACTACTATGTCAAGGTCAGCAGTCTATGGGAGCGCTGCTTAATTCTTACCCCTCTCCTCTAAAGAGACAATCATTTAAGCGCAACTAATCGCAAAAATTATGACAGTGTGGTCATGTACAGTTACAAACGAATATTATGTAACTAATGTCCTTACGTATTAGGTTGTTCACAGTCATATCGTAGCGTTCCACCCAAATTCTACAAACTGGCCACTTACGATTCCCCTTGCTTCCTAGCCAAGTAGCATTTTGCCCAGGGATCCTCCTAATGTTATAGAAAGAAAAAAATTGCAGCTATATTATCATATTATCATACAGTAAGACGTGAGATCGCCTGTAACCGAATATATTTACTCGTGTTGGTGGGGGCCAATCATGAAAGTGGATTGGTGTTTTCGCGATCTGTAAAGTCATCCCAGTGCAAGATAAATGTGGAAGTATAACTGCGTGAATACAAGTTATAGTTTTCATTCTATGTTTTATGAAAATTCGTAACTGATGAAAATTTTATTATGGACCCTACTAAACTATATTGACATGCCTTCGTAAAACTGTCGCAGATAAACATATCATTTTTCTAAGAACTCATAATACTAGAAGAAATATATTCTCTCACCAAGTATCATGCTAAGAACTTTGATTTCGGATGAAACTTTACTTGGACAAAACTCTTCTGACCCAAAGAGATAAAATGCATTTACACTGTACATCCTTGCCAATGCTTTCGGACGAAACACTACTCGTATGAAACGCTACCGAACCGTTCATAGATCATGACGTAATTCCATTACAGCGAGTGACGAGTAGAGGGTGGTGTTCAGACACTTCTTACTCGTGTAATGTTATCAAACAAGTAAATCATCTATGAATTATATACTCTTTGTGCACAATGAATGACATATCTCAATTGTTGGACTTCTGTCGAAAATTTCTTCCAACCTCATAGGTCTATTCAAATTCTACACCTTTGAGTTAAAAAAATATATAGATGAAATGATTGGAGATAACATAACTGGCTTTATTAATTACAAGCTCTTTTATTAATTATATTTGTAATCCACGAAGCTGTATTCCTCGCCAGAACCATGTACATAACCTCCGTGATATTACGTAATATTCACGACATCGATAAATAATCGATACATGGTTAAGCTGTGACGTCACGATATAGATCGACTCACCAATCGCACATGCAGCCCGCGCCTACAAAAAGACGGCTTCAAATAAGGTCGTCATTCATTCGCTTTTACAACCTCGTCTAGAGAGTAAACTTCACTTCGCTTTAGTACTCTCAACAGTTGGCATGCAAGCTGACCTTTTTCTCCTTCAGCCTGCACCATGACACAGTTGAAGGAATTATTCGCAACTTGAAGATCTTCTCTTCAATTCATTGGTCTTCAGTTCAACTCAAATGGGCATCAAATCAAAGTCATTCAACTTAACATCAATTCCACGCCATCTGGATTTTCTAGGAACGGATCAACTCATCTCATCAGTGTATCACGGAAATTCAGCTTTGTACCTTCATTATTTTTTTCCATTTTCATATTGCATGTCATATTAAATTTTGTTGGCAAGCAGTGCTAATTCAGACCTCATCTACCTTCCTCATTTTCTAATTAATTTAAACATTTGTTCCTTCGAACCTCATCATCCATGTGCAGGTATTTTCATTAAAAATTATCTGCACAGGTGGGGAGCGATTCGTGTTTGAAAATGCGCTACTACTCAGGTTCGGCGCTGTTGTTGACGTGGTGCGTACAACCATGAAACCCGAAGGAAATGGAGATTAGCCTCAGAGGAAATACCATTTCTGTACTGACGGGAGTGGTTGATGATTCTGACCAATCTACTGTAATATAATCAGTTAGCCATTGTTTTAGTGAATATTAATAAATATATGTGACATAAGTAAAGAAGGGTGTAATACGAGAAAATTAACAGTTGGTGCATGGGGTACACACAAAAAATAATGGTAAAAAAAGATAATATTTAAGGGAGGGTCGACTATACTCAGGTAAAAGTTCTGAAACTATACCTCTTTAATTTTTTGAGGTACTAATGACGGGTTATTAGCTAGGATCTAACCCATAAATGTTCAGGATATATGAAAATATCACAAAAAATAAAAATCATAGAAGTTTGGTTTAAATCTTAAATTCGATTTTCTTTTTACTTTTACTTCCTTCGCTATGTTTGACTATTCATAATTACAGAACAAAACTATTATGAATAACCAACGTTTGTTATTTTAAAAAAATGTAAAACACAAGCAAAAGAACTTCACAAAACAAAGACGAAGTCCACCAATGAATCGCAAAGCGTTCTCATAAGTACGTGAAGTCTTCATGCTCTTGGCAAAAATGAAACGCCGACTGTTGGCAATACGTTTGCCAATGTTAATTTAATGCAATATTCATAAGAAGTTTTAGCTAATATTTGGTACTAAAGTACTTTCAAATTATTAAAATTTATCATTTACTCCAGTTATTTTCTCTGTACATTTGTTTCCGACTGATGAAAATTTTACATTCCCTTGGATATGGCAGTCATTGTTGATTTAAATATCCCATAGATGTAATATACCTTTCGAAAGATACTTTATTCACATATTTGTGTGGAGTCTTACTTACAGAACAGAAGAAAAACATTGTTTATTTCTCAAGATCATGTATCAATTATTCACGTATATTTTTATTAATGCACATCAGACAGAAATTTAATTTACTTTACAATGTGATATAATGACTAAAACAAACATATAAAACGTGATAGAACTGCCATCTATCCCATACCCAACGTACTTAAACTGTGTAATTATTTTAACTCAAATTTCGTTGTATTCTTTGCTGTTTGACCTGCATGGATGACATCTGTTGGACAGTGTGAGAAGCGAGGGATGCCGGACTACGTGGAGCTGGGTGGCGCTGAGGGACTGGACACGTCGCAGTTGAATGTCGCAGACTCCATCTGTGGTACAGACTCCAAACCAGGTGAGTTTTTACGAATACTAAAAGAAGTGAAAATAAGATTCATACGTCAAATAGTTTTATGTTGTTTGTTATCAATTATCAGAGAAATGTTTGTTTTCTTGTATATACGTTTTTCATTAGACGAAGGTCTACAATAATTATATCACCAATATAAGTACCGTACTTACAGAAAATCTCCTTCTTGATGTACGTTACTTCATCCATTACACAAACACAAGTAGAGTACTATTTACCTTTTCAAAAAAATTTCTTACGATTTCTAAATATGAACTTTGACTCGAAAAAATGCATTAGCCGAAAGAAAATGGATGTGCGTATGTGTGTATGCACACAAGAACTGAAATTTCTTTGCCGTTTGGAAAAGGGTAAAAGTTTTAGAAATATATTTAAATATTATTATATAGCTGTAATTTTCTTTTTTCATTATAATAAGTTTTGAATTTAACCATTATAATATTGTCATAGTTGACAATTCAATAGTGTCATTTTTATTTCGACTTAAAAAATGTTCCACAATGTGACTAGAGACGTTTTACTTAAATTTAAACGTTCCTCACCAAATAAAATCGATCTATGTTTTCCTCATGAAAAACTTAATGTTCTTTATTTCAGCACCTTGCACATGGTTGTTCCGTGAGTTTCTTGTTTTATGCATTACTCCTTTGTTTCGCGGTGCATGGTATCACGAGCTCTGCTGCTGGCTTAGGCGTCGCGTCGCGCAGCAGCGCCGCCGGTGCGAGGCTTTATTTATTCAGCACATGAAGGATCCGCACGCACGAAACAGCCAAGTGGGAATGTGGCAACTGGCTTTGTACTTCGCCACCTTCCAGAGAATCTACAGGATTTCCTTTCAGTGAACCTTAAAACTCTGAATTAAAAACAAAAAAGAAAAAAAAAAACAATTCGGTTCACAGTAAGAGGAAAAATCAAAGTAAAATTTCATTCTAAAAATTGGATGAGCAAAGCAAATTTGAAAAATATTGGCTGTGGCCAATAAAATTACATCTGAAGTAATACTAATAATTATATGCCAATTAAATTCGGTAAGACAACAAAATTAGGAAGTAACTTACTTTTAAACAATTTTAAAGAAAAATTTTGAATTAAATCACATTTGTTGAGATCAAGCATTAAATTGATCAAAGTTGACTGATTGTGCTCTTGCTATTACAATTTGAAACATATTAATGTATATAATTAAAATCTTGTGTGTTGACCAGTCTTCCAAAAATGTTCACAGGATGAAAAACGAATTAATACTTTAATTTTTTAATGTACAAAATAATAAGAGATATCGAGCTTACAGACTTTTTATTTATGATACTAACATTTTTATATGATTAATATTTTTAATATACACAATAGTAAAGAACCAAATTTTCAAATTATTCTTGACCATCAATTCATTTCGTCATCACCATCAAGTCATGACCATCAATTCATTTCGTATCAGCTGCTTTCCTTCCTTTCAATCGCAAGATTCTTTAAAATGCATGTCTTAATTCTCTTTTGAAATGGATATGTTTTAATATATATTAAGTTACAATACATTATTCAGAGTTTTATCTGATCAAATAAATGAAAAAGAGAAATACAAATATATCTTTAATATCAAAACCAAGAACGTTTAGGTCCTGCGGAGCATGAATCACGCATGGCATGGTTTCGCAATACTTACCACACACGAATCGTTAAGACATTTCAAGCTATTACAACAAATGATTCTTGTCTCGCGGATGTGTGACTGGGAATGACCTCTTACGACAACCAGAAACGAAGGTATAAGTGATGTTATCTTGTGAATCAATAGCCAATACTACCAAGAAACTGTTTAATGACTATGCGAAATATGTAAAAAATAAATAAATTTCAAAAAAGAAATAAATTAATTGTCAAAAAATCAGTACAAACTGTTTATGACCAAGTGGAGGACAATAAACTAATTTACTCTCCGCAAGCAAGCAAGAGACCAACCCATCAATTCCGATCAAGGGCCCTACGGCAGAGGCGGATTAAAATAAAAATCAGTAAAAATTTCTAGATAAGGTAAAAAGTTAGCTACAAGTTATAATACTAATAGAATATCAACATGTTTGTAATTTAACACACAAAATTTAATTTACATGTACAAATTATTATCGAACTATAGTTTATTCTGAGTATAGTGTTTACATATCATAAGAAGTGAAATAACACTAAATTCACAATTACTTGTTTCAATAAACGCGCCCCTAGACAAAAGCCTAGAGAAACTGTATGAAATCCACCTCTACCCGAAGGAAAATCTGCGCAAAACCCGGGTCAGGATGGGGCTACAGAATTAATGTACACAACAGTGCCAAAGTTGAGTACACATAAAACTAAATTAATATAAGACAACACAATCATGCAAGAAAATAGTTTTTGAAATTGTTATAAGTTATTTAAAAAGTACTACAGAAATGCCGTGATAAAGTACAAGACGGATTTAACTTTTATTAAAATTAATAAATTCTTTTACATTGTAGAAGCACTGGAGCTGCAGGTAGTTTTTAACCGCGGATTTGGAGATATTCAATTTCATAATATCTTTTATATTTTTGGGCAGGGAATTATATAGAGAAATTCCCAAATCATATGGTCCTTTTTGGCAAAGTGTGGTTGACACTCTAGGACGATGAATATTATTACTATTCCGAGTATTGTGTTTCTGAACGAGATTGATTCGTATGAAGTAAGGGTGGCACTTCAGTAATTCGGTCTTAACAAACACGACTGTATAAATGTAGGGAAGTGTTAAGATATTTAATTCTTTGAATAAAGGTTTACAAGAGTTTCGGACAGAGATTTACAAATTATCCGAACTATCCTCTTCTGAATTTTGAAAGTTTGAATGCTGTAATCGGAATAGACCTAGAAGATAATGCCGTAACTAAAACGGAATTAAAAGTTTGCAAAATATACGAAACCGGAAATATGTGTACTAACTATATTAACTAAGATTCGGAATGCGTAACACTATTTGGGAATTATAATTGTCAACGTGACAATTCCAATTGAGGTTGTCTTGAAAATGGAGACCCTATAATTTTGTATTCTTAACGGTTATTAATTGTGTTCCGTTTAAAGAAAAAGAAAACTGGGGTAAAGATTTTTTGATACTATTGTGAAATGATTTAGAGAGTGTTTACAATAAGACGATTTGTCAGTGTCTACAATGAGACGATTTGCATGTAACCAAGTCGAAGGGTTAGACAAGCCTTTTTGAGCGTTGACGTTTTTACATAGTAAATCAGCAAAAATCTGATGTGGATGATGACATGTCGTTCACATACAATAAAAAGTATAGGGCAGAGAATTGAAACTTGGGGTACTCCGCAAGTAAGTGGTCTTGTTTCTTAAAAACAACACTGAAGTATTTTATTTTTAGTATAGGATATTTCGACCTGTTGATATTTATATTTTAAATAAGTAAGCCATTGATGTGGAAGTCCACGAATGCCTAAAGAATGCAATTTGGAAAGGAGAATTTCGTGATCGATGATATCGAATATTTTGGATAAATAAGGAAAAACACGCTGAGGATTTTCTCCCCGGTCAAGAGATGTGGTAACATCGTTTAAGAAAGAAAAGATGGCGCTTGTATTGGTAAAGTATTTCCGAAAACCGTGTTGATCGTCAGAGAGAATGTTATTTTTTGATAAAAATTCTAGAATTTTTCTAATGAGCTGTTGATTCTCATGATGATTTTCATGTATTAATAGATTTCTTTCTCTGAAGATTCTCATGTATTAATAGATTTCTTTCTCTGAAGATTCTCATGTATTAATAGATTTCTTTTGTGTGGTTTTCCTTGAAAGATAATGCAAGTTTTTCACAAAGTAAATTTTTTATTTGTTCAAATCGGACCTTTTCTCGTACCCGTTCAGTTCAGTGGTGTACCTACAAATGGTATGAGGATGTTAGGCAACAGTCAAGTGTACATAACTATTTATGGTACTGTTAGTATCTTATCTATTTTGTTTATATTAAAAAGTCATTATAAAGTAAATATTATATAGCTGTCGCGAAAACACCTAGCAACTGCAAGAATGAGGCCGCATGTCCGGAGGAAGTAGGTTAGTCGGTAATGACGTACGGAGTAAAAACCATATATAATCGGAAGGGGGGGTAGCAAATTGGACCCGGAACAGAAGGAACCAGTTTCAGCGTGGGAGTTGCCNTTGCCCAACGATCGTCCGGAGGCCGGAAGCTTTGTCAACCAGCGTCTGTTCCGCGCTCATAGCACTCCTAACCAAATTACGTCATGACTTCCACCTGCTTCTCTCTGGCAGCCGCCGTGCGCAACCTAGACACGTTGTACGTATAATTAAATGTCTCAATCGAGTTTCACTGAACTCCTTTCTATAAATTACCTAGTTATTTCTTCCTTCACGGCGCGTCTAACCCTAGTGGTTCGGCTCGGCAAACCAATTACGAATCACAACGGGAAGACCGCGACATAGTTGTAATGCATTAATAACGTTTAAATTGAAATACATGAAGACTGGTCTCTTGTTTGACTATAGTTTTGCGACTGTTTACGTGAAATAACGTCCTCGTTTGTCCCTAAGTTCATGGCGAGTTCGTACTATTCTTTTTATATTTAATTATTTATTTATTATATAATAAACAAGCAGCAGAAATACACACTGAAAACGCCCGAATCTTACAAATAACAATATTGATATAGTTATATTTACAATTCATCCAACAGTTTGGCAAGTACAAAATTATGTTTTTTTTTGTGTGTGGAATTTTACGGCTCGTCGACATCGAGGTCATTAGAGCCCTAAAATTCAGTACAGGTAGGGAAAATGCAGTTACGCACTAAGGAGAGCCAACATGACTCTCCCCGCGTGTGGGACTCACCGAATGACTCAACCATACCCACTAAAAACCCTCCTGAATTAAAACATATCAAAACACATCTAAAAAAATATATCATTACATCAAAACATTACAACGAGGAAAATGAAAGATACCCTAGCCTTAATAGCGTCGGGATCGAAAAGAACAAGAGGTGACAAAGGAAGGTCAGGAAAGAGAAAGGAAGGAGCCTCGCACAAGTAAGTGGAAGTAATGTCAGATTCAGCTCGGAGTCACATGTTTCAGTTAGGTGTAAGTCCCCTGGGGGTTATAATGTTTGTTGACAATGAATAGTAATATAAAAAAACAGGAAATTTTATTCGGTGATAAAGTTGTTGAATATTTTAAATTTTTTACACGTGTGATTTTTTTATATAGACTCCATTAGATATTAAATGAGAATTTATTTGAAAACCTTCCGTTCAGCTACAGCCCGTACTACTTTAATTTGATTTTGTTCAAATATTAGTCCCGAAATGTCAATTTTTTATTTGACTGTCAGCAGATAATAGTTTATCCTTTCATTTAAAAAGACACGACACTCAAAAATATATTAAAATTTTATATTAGGCTGTAATTAGGTCCCTTCAATTGGAGAGCAACGCGACAGTTCTTAGGGAGCTGCCATAGATCAATATCAATAATATAATTCTCAGAAACATTATTTTATTCAACATCTTGGTTTTTATTGGCGAGGTTTGCCATGTTCTTGGTTTGCGAAGGGCTGATTAGAAAATTCATTAAATTCGTCGACTAGGGTGTAAGTGACCTTTTCTAAACAGGGTGTATCTGTGATATTAATCGTTTTTGTTTCGAACGAATGTTTTGCGCTTTTTGATTTCTATGCAATTTCTAGTAAACGCATCATTCACATTGAAGAAGAAAATTCAGAGAAAACTTTTCGAAACAATTTAGTAATTTTAAACATTTACGTCAGTCTCTTTTTGAAGTACTTTTTATAGAGTAATATAAATTATAGTTCTTCTGAAACAGATGACGAAGCAGAAACCAATTATTGTGAATAATAAATCAATTTGTCTCATCAGTCTTCCCATTTCTACTGCGCACAGGTTGCTGGAGAAGACAGTTAATAACATGTTCTTAGTACCGTAATCCCAAAAAGAATATTTTCTTCAAAATCGTTCGATCGAATATTTTAACGATTGCAATATATTCTATATACATAGTTCATGACAAATTAAAATGTGAAAACATTAATATCTTACTATCCATAAAATTACCAGTCTAATAAATTAAGAGCAAGAACTTTTTTATATATTTTCACCAACACGTAAAAATTTAATAAACCTACATTAAAACCAAGGTAAGAATTAAAGTCAGAAAAAACACATACGAAAAATCAGACAGTTGGTATGGGTTTTATTACGAAGGAGCGTTTTGTTTTACATTAAACTGCCTGACGACTGCAACAAATTCTCAGAATATTAAACAAAATTTATTTATTTTAAGCTTCCAAGTATGTACGTATAAAAGACCGGGAGTTACTGGGTCTGTAGGGGCATGCAGTGGTGCGAAGGTCAAACTCAGCTCATTCAGAGAAGCCCTCCTTATAACCATATTATTTTATCAGATACAAAGTAACATTTGACTGTCAATAGATTTCCGAATGATTAAAAATAGAAAAAAGATATGTCCATTTTATAAATGAAATATTGATTAACTCTCACTTTAGCCATACGATATTTTGAATTAATAAAAATGCAAATTAACGTTCCAAACTAGCATTACAAATAATTATTACATTTTTTGCGATTTTGTTATATGAAAACAACATGGAAAACAATGTATATGATTTATTTTGCTTTGTAAGTGAACACCAAGTAACAATTCAAAACGTTAAAAAGGGCATCTTTCCCCACGTATTCTTCATACTCATTCTCTTGACCACCGCGAAATGGAAGAGAACAACGTTAACCACCCAGCAGATCATGAACCAATGTGATAGTAAAAATATTTTAACATGATGTCTGAAAAAAATTCATGAGCTGCTAAACTCTAATATCAGATAATAACATAGATAATTCTTTATTCCAATTCATGAAATGCACACGTTCAAGTATAAGTTAGTATTTGTGTATCATTCAGTATATGTACATACAATACCCAGAATGATCATTAGGTTTGAATACAAGTGCATGACAAATATCGTCGGTATGTCAATCTATACTGATCCATATTCAATTTTGGCTAACATTAAAATTTATAAAGAACAAGAAATGAACTAAAGCTCTATCTAGAGCTCTTGCATATAAACGTTTAAAATCAATAACAGTATTATTGATGAAAAAAATTTACATCTTGTCCTTTAAATAAGACTTCATCATCTTTCCTGCTAAAGGGGAACATCGCAGTAATTAACTAGCAGCATCATTTTGGTATTTCAAATTATTTTCCGCCAAGAGTAAACTGGTAGCTCTGGGTGAACTTTATGACATCCGATGTTGGAAGAATTTGTGAAATCCAAATTGATTTTCTAATAACAGATAATATTTGACAGATAATATTCAATAATCATTCATGTTTTTTTTATATACACGACAATATTGGCACTAAATAAATAGGTTTGCTGTATTTTAGTTCTAATACTAAAAAGAAACAAGTTATATTCATTTAAGAAACTTTTTAGAAGATAAATACGTTTGACATTTTTACAGGGAAATGTGATAAGCCTACTCGTATTTTTATTTGATGAGCTAATGTATTTGGTACACTACTGATAACAAAAAAGGGCCCATTTATTTTTCTAAGTCCCACGCTCGGACCAGTTTTGTATCTGTTAGGTTTGCAACGCCTCCCTCCTCTTGCTTCCCCTTCGACAGGGGAAGTTTCGTTCGACCAATCGTAGGTCTATTTGAAACGGCGCCCATATTTGGAAGACTAATAGTACCGCTGGTAAATCGTAACGAGATAAAATGTTTCATTACACCGCTATTAAAGAAATATTTTGTATTTTTTTATTATACACATTTTGGACTTCTATAACAAAAATATTCTGTATATTCTTGACTTCAATAAACTTTACCATTCTCTATATTTAAACGACATCTCGAGATTCGTTGTCTCGCAAGGTCTTCAAAGGCAATGTAAACGATATTAGAGTTTCTGTAAAAATCGTTTGCATAATACTGATAAAATATAGTTTTTATCAGAATTTGAATATAATTGCAAGATATCGTATGGAATTGGTATAAATCGAATCACAAATTACTTATAATATTCCTATAATTTCTTATATTTATACAGTGAAGTAAAGAAATCAAATATCATTGCCTAAAAGTGATGTGTATTGTCGAAAGTAATTTCACATAATTTGTAATTCTCTTAAGTTTTTCATATATGTGAAAAGGAATTAAATAAATATAGAAAACGTTTGTCTAAAATATGAACTAATAACACAAAAGTTTAATTCTCGAGTTATAAATAATATAAAACTACTTAAGGAACAAATAAATTACATCTTCTAGTGACATATTTATCCACGATATAACAATTTGGTAGTAATCGTGCAACCTAAAAAAATAATCAGAGATCAATAATATGAAAACCTCGTTTCAGATATGAATAAATAAAAAAAGACAAATCCCTATTATTTATTCCAATCAAATTGAAATGTATTAACTCATATTAATACCATAGGTTCTTTTCTTTATCTTTCTTCCTATTTCTTTCTTTCTTTCTTTCTTTCACTCTTTCTTTCTCTCACTTTTCTCTATCGTTGTTTTACTTTCTCTCTCTATCTTTCTTTCTTTCCCTCTCTCTTCACGTGTATTGTCTAACGTAATTTCACATAATTTGTGATTCTTTTATTTTTTCATATATGTCAAAAGAAATTAAATAAATATAGAAAACTTTTGTATAAAATATGAATTAATAACACAAAATTTTATTTCTCGTGTTATAAATCACATTAAACCACTCAAGGAACTAATAAATTACATGTTCTAATAATACAATGATCTACAATATAACACTGGTTGTAATCGTGCAGCATATAAAATCGTGATCCGAGATTAATATTACAAAAAACGTGTTTTAGATTACAACAAATATAACTAAAACTGAAATCTCTTTCATTAATTTATTCAAATGAAATTGTGAAATACAACAACAGATTCTTGTTTTCTTTCTTTGTTCCTACTTCTCTCTTTCTCCCTCTCCCTCTCTTTCCTTCTCTTCACCGTCACTGGATACACCGTCATTGGATGTGAATTCGCGACTAAGGACGTTCATGTGGGTGGAAGATTCTAAATACAATGAGAAACATGAGTTGCACACTATCTTCTATTCTCCTTTAAAAATAACATTAAAATGACATATCTACAAACACACTATTTGGATTCTCACCATTGGTAAAGGAAAAAGTACGCGATGTGAGTGGAAATTATTTCACTGCATCTATTCCAAACTTTACCGATAATGCGGATTAAACATATACTAATTACACTATGAATACAGTAAATTTAAGAAAAATAAATAGTTGGAACAGTTTTTGAATATTTTTCAAAAGTATACTTTAACCTTCAAATGAAGTAGCCTTTGCGTTCAAGTAAAGCGAAAGCTTAAATCACCTGCGCAAATTATCTCTCGAGGTATTCCTGGTTGAAATTATTTCTTCCATCTACGACTATAAGAAGGAAGGTTCGAAATACCTTATCTGATCAGACGGCCTCATGTTACTCTGTAGAGAGAGAATTTGTGTTTATGGAGCGTAGTAAAATTGGACGATGCGATTGCTATTTCATTGCTACGAAAACTGTTAGTTTAAATTAATAGAGCATATACCTTTTTCTTTAGTAAATATTGTTCTCCAAATGTATAATGTTGTAAATCTAGATGCTATATGAATAAATATTTANTATTAGATCCGTTTCCTACTCAATATTTTTATTAAAATAAAGTTTTATTACTTGGGTTATAATTACGAACTCATGAATTTCTTTTAGTATCATTATTTTCCTTAATTATAAATTATTTGCTTTTAAATTCAATATAAAATTTTTTTGCACATGTTTATTGAAATTTTGAAGAACTTTTCTAAATTCCTCGTAAAATATATCATTGAACACTTTCATTTACACATGAAGAAACTAAAATATCGAAACTTAAAGAGAACATGAATAGAAATTATTTTATAGAAACTTTGTCGTCTTTTTGGCAGATGAACTTTGTCGTAAACAGCCCTGCCACGTTGCCATGTATGTCGTAATGCTACGTTGCCGAATTGACAATTGATCAGTGTATGTTTTAAGACTTTCCTAACCAATGTGAGAGCATGAATTAAGGTTTCGTTCATTACACCTCCCAAACAGATATTACGAGCTGAATTGTGGTATAAACCATTTTCAAAAATCAGTTCACTAGTGTCACTGGGGTTCGAAACCACTTTGTGGTGACAGAACAATAATAGCAGTGCTTTAGTGTTCTCAGCCAATTACACTTTCGCTGGAGGAGGTAAAATGTCTGTTGAAAAATTCGAACAAATATATAGCCACTCAAGTCTGCGTGTTTTAGTCGGTTTGACAATGAATGACATTCTTTTTTTCTTGAATTGCCTGTTAAAACACCGCGGGGTTTAAGATTTATTAGATTTATAAATAATATAATTAATTGAGTTGAGAGTGCAATTACAATTAAAATTATTTTATTTGATACCAGAACTTTGTAATGTTTGTAATAATAAAGTGAAATTATAATTTGAAATTAAATTGACGTCATCCTCAGAATTATTTTAATAATTCTGCATAATATTATTTAGTATACCTTGTAGAAATAATTTCTTTTAGCAGCGTCTCTAAGTAGTAATGTTTCCAATATCTTATCTTATCTGATCAGTTAACCTCGTGTTTCTCTGTGGAGGGGGAACCTGTCTCACGGACTGAGGGTAGTAATCTTTGTGAACTATTCTACTGCCGTGTGAGGGGTATTGGAGTCGTTATTGAGTGACCAATACAGCCCTTTTAAGGGCTCAAAAAATAAAAACAAGGAAATCCGTAACTTCATCAGCGTTAAATATTTTGTGTAGAAGATGTTTAGTCTTATAGATAGTTTTAAACGAAAAATAATATATGCAATGCCAAGTGGATTAAAACTCGGCAATATCTCTACATACTTTCTTCCTAGTGGGCAGTTACTTAACCACTGTGCCCGAGTAGAAAATTATTATTCTGTTTTCCTTATTCTCTCGGAATAATTATATATTTTTTTACACACAATAATTCTTTGAAATAAAAATATATTTGGCATATCTTTAAAGGTTATTATTATTATCATCAAATAATAATTATTAATTATCTTGTTCATTCTATCGTGTCAAAAACTGTCATATTGTAACAAAGACATGAAGATTTCATCCTCCGTACATCAAAACTTAGCATGACATACAAATACGAATACTGTTAGTTTAAATTATTAAATTAACAGTAGTGATTAATCGCGACGAATACTGTTAGTTTAAAATCAAAGTATGCATACAACGTTTTCTAAATTAAATACTGTGCTCCAAATGAAAAAGATAATAAAAAGAGAAGTCACAAAAACAAATTTACTCCACAACTACATCAAAAAATATTTGATATCTCCATTTACTTATGTAACTTACAAATCTATTAAATCTTAAACAACAGGCAACAGGCCATTCAAGGAAAAAAGAATGTCATTCATTGTCAAACCGACTAAAACACGCAGACTTGAGTGGCTATTTATTTGTTCGAATTTTTCAACCGACATTTTACCTCTTCCAGCAAGAGTGTAATTGGCTGAGAACAGTAAAGCACTGCTATTATTGTTCTGTCGCCATAAAGTGGGTTCGAATCCGAGTGACACTTGTGAACTGATTTTTGAAAATGGTTTATATATTATATATTACTGATTTATTATATTGTTATTCTTATTTGATGTAAATTCGTCTGAAATTTACTCTCCTCATTGATCACTGTAATGGAACTAGTCGAATCAGAGCCTGGTGATACATTTCGATGAATAACGCCCTTCCAAGAGTGGGATTATTTTTTATTACTATATATTTTTTTAAATTTTTTTTTTCATATCGTAGCCTTTTCTTCTATATAAAATTCTAATTTTTTTTTAAAATATGGAAACCATTGTATTTAGATTCATTAATTCACGATCCCAAGGGATACTTCGGCCTTAAACAAAAACAAAGAGTTAAGTTGGTAGAAATTTAATGTTATAAAGAGTTCTGGTATTTTAAAACAATATTACGAGTATGTATCTTGTGACTTTTTTGTTGCACATTTATGAATACTCTTCATAAATCTTATATAAATAAGTTATAAACACTTCCAGGAACAAACTGTGCCCCAGAAAATGTAATTCTTTTAAGTAGAAAAACGTGTATGCGTATAAGCTGCGGCATTTCATTTTTATACTTCTCGTGAAATAAGTATACCAATTTTTCTTTGGGATCATCTGTCTCCCAGTGTTTGCTCGCAACTCAGCTCAGTATAAAATTATTCTTCCATTTTCTAGAACTTCACAGATGAAATATCTGTAAACATATACGTATTAAAGTGAAAGGTACTACAGTTTAATAGAAACCATTGCAGAAATATGTTTAATTCAGTATTAATATAAATATGTCAATAGCTTAAGGCAGGATGAATTGGATAAGACATGGGGTGAATTCATATTTGATCGGGTGAAGCGAGAGCCTCTGGGTTGAGAAAGGGTACAGTCTTATGTCTTCGTCGTCCCTGCACCTAACAGGATTCGTGAAAATGCGACGCTCTCTTCCACAAGGCAAAGTTGATATTCTCGTGCGTCCTAGGCCTTCCCTCTCTTCACATTTCATCCTCGTCTTTGCATATACAGAGTGGCTACAATTTTTCTTCTTCAAGAGAAAGATTTCATGATATTTATTTATATAAGAACTTTGCTGGTGCTGCGTTACTCTAAATTTATTACGGAGTGCAGTAGAACAATGCTTCGTCAGAAGCTAAGAAAGAAATGTGGTAAGGAGTAAATAAAACGTGGAATTATGATTGCACTGTGACTCGAATATTTTCTTGTTTGAGAGAAATAAATAAGACTTATTTATTATAATTAAACATTATATATTACATATTACTTCTATATCTGATCTATCATCCATGCATTGTTTACAAACATAACCCTATATGAAATTTTGTTTTATAAAATGTTATCAAATTTTTTTTCGGTGACAAATTCATTTCTCTTCGGTAATAATATGAAGTACAAAGTGCTATTAAATTCCTATTTATTTATTTGCGTAAGTAAATCATCAAGTGTTATATTAGTACTTAGCCTACATTCATTTCAAATTTTAAAATATCAATGAACTGTAAATAACAATTTATTATACATTTGTCAATATGAAGTCTGTAATTACATGTAAATAATAATAGATAAATCACACCATATTTTTGACGAACATAGTACTTAAAACCAGAGTCCAACGGCTCTTCGTTTATGTTCACTGTTACTTGCATGCAACATCAGATGGTTACCCGCAACTGAGGTTGACATTTCATGTAATTTGTGTTTTTTTCTAAATACAGTGTCCGTGAGATGAATTGGATCGATTTATTTACTATTAATAATTTATTATATTCATTTGATGAAAAGTTAATAAAAAGAAATATATTAGAAATGAAAAACAAGTATAAAAAGAAAGAAACTAGCAGAAATCATCAAAGAAATGGACAACTGATTTAACACTGAAAGTACGGGAAACATCATGATGCATGGGATACTGTTTTCACTTAATCTGGACAATATTATACGTAATGATTTTTTTTTTCGAAATAAACATTTTTACATCAACCACACATTTTTTATTCACTCAATTTTTAATTATGTATGAGTAATCGTGAAGGGAATAATGAAAAGAAAATATGTTAAAATGATAAACTATGAAGAGTGCTTGAGTTTTCACTGCAGTAGTTGACTTGAAAATGTAATACAAAATAAACAAAATATAATTGAAAGCAAATATTGTTATAATGCGTTTATATTCAGCGGTAAATATATAAAATGACTCACAATTATCAGATTGTTTTAAGATATTTTCTTTTACAGTGAAGAATTAAGAAGAGTACTCTTATTTCAACTTAGAAAAACTATACAGTTTTCCTAAAAAAATCGACTTGTTGAAATTGAGCCACCCTCTGAACCAAAAATATTTCTGAGTACTATGTTTTATAACACGATAACATACGAATACAACCTACGCAACAATGGTCACAACGATACATGAAATTAAATAAAACGAAGATCAAAACTCACGCACCTTCTGACTCTGTCATAAAATTGTTCTCTTGTAGTAGGTCGAACTGGAGTTATATGAGTTGAATGAGAGAACACAAAATACGGTAAATTGTTTTCATATTAGTGATGTATAGATATATTGAAAGTGTCCAGAAGTAATATCAATTTTTTCCCTCGACCCGTTAAAAACACTCTGCAATAACATTTTAGGGTCTTCCACTTATTCTGTTGTCTTCTTTTCACATCACAACCATTTCAATAATAACCCACATGTCCTACTTTAAAACTCATACCACAAGGGGAAAATCTCAACGTTTCTCCTTAATTTGTAGTATTGTATGAAACTACTGAATTAGTAGTCCTGTGTCCTCCTGTAGTATAATGGGTACCATTCCATGATATCATAAGTGGCATCTATAACATGAGATACTTCAATATCTGAAGGACAACCAATTATCCCTACTGCAGTGTCTCCTATTGGACTAGTTGGACTAAGGAGCCTGTTGGACTACTTATTATGTCATAGAACATGTAGCATTAAGAAACCCCATTGTACGAATATTTTCATTTTCTTAATCACATACAAATTAGAACAAAAGAGAAATACTTTTTTTTTCGTATTTCTGGAGTGACTGAGAGTGCTTGAGGATATCTACTTTATAAAGTCCTCTTTGCCTTGCCCATGGCATGAGATTCCTTAGTTAACCTGGTTGCATGAACTAATTAATTCGAACTTTTCCTCTGCCCTAGAGATTGATATTAATGAACATGGGTTGAAAATTTTATCTAATGTTATCAATATTAACAATTTATGAAATATAGGAATTTTTAATTGCTTTTCCATCTTTATACCTGGTGGAAAAGGGTTTCAGTCGGTTGCCAATCTCCTAACAAAAAGAAAACAGACTGGACATCACTGACCGAGGAGATAAACCAAATTAAATTATTGCCAAATACTGAAAATTTGTTATAAAAGCATCAGATTCATCCCTTCCACTAAAAGCATATATTTTATGTAATAGATACTAATTTTTAATTTGGTTGGTTTTAATTTGAATTAAATTAATAAATATATAAAAAGTAACATGTTTTTTCCTGTTTTTCACACTACCGTTAGAAATTTAAATATTTCACAGTGAAAGCACTATAAGAGCTGTCAAAAACACTTTTGATGTTGTTAAATTTGCAAAAATTCAATATTAGATAAGCAGGGGGTCTACCGAAAAACGAAAAACATGACAAGTGGTCCACGAAACATAAAAGTTTGGGGACCTCTGATCTGAACAGACGGATATATAAATTTTTTATTTAAAAAACACTCCGTCCTCACCTTTTTGTGATGAAGTTGATGTGTATCCGCTGCAGGAAGCACCGTGGAGACGATCCTGTGCGGAGTGAGCGCTGTGCGTCTGGTGTCGAGCGGAGAGTTCGACAATGCCGTGACGGTGGCGGTGCGACAGGCTGCGGAGGAAGATCTGGACGCAGCATCAGTCGTCTGCATGTGAACCTGCAGGTATGGAGTTCAAATATTCCAAGTACAAATTATTTTATGCTACCATTTTTTTCCATTGTAGTATTTGAAAATGGGAAATGTTGCGTTCTATTGAAGCTTATCTACATGGAGTGATAGGAGGTAGGAAGTTGGGTGGTAGACTATTGTTAATAGGTGGGCCGGTTAGCTGGGTTTACCAACAACTCATCCCACTTGGAGGGGTTAGTGGTTAGTAATAGTTAATAATTGATACTAGCAGGAGGTAGATCGAGGAAGGAGGGTTCGCTTTTCAGTAGACACAGCTATATGAACTGGGACATTCATGTGAAAAGCTACAATTTTTCTGGCCCCACCGGGAAATGAACCCCGGATGACTTGGTGTAGAGCAAGAACGCTATCACCTGAGCCAACAGAGGGGTTACTACAATTTTGACATTCAATCTATTAAGAAATACGATCTGCCTTGGTACATTTGTAACGTTTTTAAACTAAAGAACCCAACGTTTCATCGACAGGTTTGTAACTTTGTCAGGTGTTTCATCAATAAACAATTATATTAATAACAACTTCAATTCTATTTTTAATAAATGTTGACATGTTTATTCTATGGATCCCAAATTCTATGTATCCATGTACATTATGAATGAAACACATGAAATCGCAAATATGTTGACGAAACGTTGTGTTTTCAAGTATTACAGATCTAACAAGGAAGGTAGTATTAATTAAATCTTTGAGTTTGGGCGGATAATTTAATACGTCCTTCATGCAATCGCGAATTTCCATGACTATAAATTATTCTTTTAATTCTCTAGAAAATCTGTTATGTTATTCATTGGCACTCAAGCTAGTTCCACTATTATATATGACCCATTATATTGTTTTACAATATATTTTTCAGAAATGTTTCTGAAGTTTTCAAAACCATTTGACGTACTTCACCAAGGTTTTTCGTAGGTACAAAATACATATTGATTATTTCAAGGATAACCGGTGACGTGTGAAAAATATCTGACATTTTTATAAAATGAAATATGTCGTTTTAAACAATAAAAAGTGATGTTATTTTAATGATTGAAATCTAAAATACATTGTCTAAAAATTAGTAGTTAACGGATGATAATTACGCGTTATGATACTGAAAGGAATATAGAGGAAATGCTATTGGTTGTATTTAGTATGTGGTAAGATTTTAGCCCTCCTCCGTCTCTCCACTTCTAAGTCCCAATCGTCGCCACGCTAAATGATTGGCTACGCGTCTCCACCTTTACTTGTAGGGCAAATTCAAACTGGTTCTTATTGCTCCTACAATACTACAATGAAATAACGCATAAACATTTTTTAGATAATTATTAGTCTTTTTTTTTTTGAAATATGAAACGCAATATTTATTCCATCGTCAAAATATTTTTAAGAATTTTCACAAAGAGCGCTAAATTCCATGATGTGTTGATGTTTGTTATCATTTAGGGTGAAAGTACTTTTTGTTTGCGAAACTCCAATGACAAAAATTGCTTTCGTTTCCCTCAGATTACATCACTCTTTAATAAAAATTTTCCTATTCTGTTTTCAAACGAGAACTTCACTTAAAACAATCTTATTTAGTGAGACCGTACGCAAGTTCAATCTGCACAAAGAGAAGAATATGACATTATTCTTCATAAAGATTCCGGAGTGAAATGTGATTTAGTATGAGAGAAGATAGAGGTAATTTTTATAACCAGAAGATTCTCCACTCTTGCACGAACAGTGTGCTACAAAGGATATGAAATGAAGTTAATGTAAAACTGCTGGAATCAAATTTACACGCTCTGATCTTGTTCAGAAAGGAGTTTCGGAAAGAAAAGAGGAGTGCAATTTAAAGAAACGATCAAATGGCTGGAATTTATTCGCATTTCATACATTGTATTTCGCTCAGCATAGAGCATGCAAGTACGAGGTGCAAAATTGGGTAATACATTAATTTTTTTGTTAGCAAACAAATATACAACAAAAAGATTTGAAATATATGGAATATTTGTCATTGCAAGAAACAAGACGAACCACTGGTTATATCACATGGCCAGTATAAAACAAAATACTAGGAGATCAATTTATCACCTAAAATGAATTGTTTGTTGAGAAACTGTCCTCTTAGATGGATATTTTCCAAAAATTGGAGTCAATTTTAATGGTAGAGGGTTTGAAATGAACTATCAAAAATTATAGAACTCGAAACAATACTTTTTATATTTATGTTAATGCAGCGATGTGAGTGAACCATACTCCGGTCTTTTTCTTTCTTTCCTTCCTTCCGAAATTAAATAAAAAGAAAATATTACTGACTGTTGCATAGAAAAATTATGATAAACACGAAAATAAACTCACCTTCTCGACATGTAAATATGTCTTGCTCTAATACGTATATAGCTACTTCATAATGAATATCAGGGGTCCTTGGTATTAATTAGTTGGCCAAACAGAGATAATAAACAGAAGTAAAACAACTATTACAAATTTGCTGAGTAAGTTTGAACATATGGATACAAAGAATCCGTAAGCAAAAAGGTTGTATAAATTTATCGTATAATGTGTAGTTATATTCTTTAATTCTTTTTCTCAGAATTAAGGTCACATGTAAACTAATTTCAATGTATACTGTTTCGAATTTAAAAAAATTAATACCCTTAACCTTTTCCACTGAAACAATTTTTTCTATTCCGTGTTAAATACGTTGATAATTTAGGCAATATAATACACGTTATTTTTCGATCAGTAAATGTTGTTATTGGAATACATAATTTAGCAGAATATTTATTATTTGATGCATTGGGACACGCACATTTTTTTCTAATATGAACGAAGTTAAATATTACAAACATTGCGTATCTAAAATGGTATTTATAAAAGTCACTAACAGGAATTTGAATTTACCCGCTGACAGAAAAACTATCGAGTATTCACAATACAATTTTATTTCATGTTTCTGCTTTCTTGTACACATATTTTGTGATTATATTTACGTTTAATATGATGTTCAATTGTTCTGTTGCTACGTTGTTTCTTTTGTTTCTGTTGCTACTACGCCAATCGGCGCCGCTATGGTTACCGTGTGGTCTCTCACACCCGAGTGTGCGGGTTCAAATCCGGTCGCACCCTAAAAATGCACACACTGCATGTAGTATGATTATACTGCATGTAAAAGATCACTTGAGCATCATTTGATATTCTCGGAAAAATTAATTCTCGACGAAAAATGCACCCACGCAGAGTTCCGGCTTCCACTACCAGATGGCAGCGGAAGACGGAACGTCTAAATTGCAAATGTGGTTCAGCCCAAAGTGTCGCAAACAAAGAAACCATATATTCTTCTTCTTCTTCTTCTTATTATTAATACATCTCAGCTTCTGCTGGTATAAATAAGGTACGGATACAAATCAAGCACTATTATTTACTCTTGGCTATTATTATTATTATTATTATTATTATTATTATTATTATTATTACAATTTGGTTACATCTGACAACACAAGTCACGAGTCGACACGTTGTGTTCCAGTTTAAATACTGTTCGTCCTAAAAGGTCATAAGTGATTATTTATTTGTCTTGATTGTAGTCGTAAATAGTCGAATTTTGGAAGTAATTCTGTAATTAAACATATATTTTCATAACATAAAGCAATTTAAAAAAATATTAATTTGTCTTCTTAATGAACCATCTCAACGTACTCATGAACCTATTCCATCTGTTGCAGTGTCCAGTTCCGACGCCACCGCCTCCGCCACCGCCGTCAACACATCCTGCGCCATCTTAATTCCCCACCCCTTTCCCCACAGTCGTTTTCTATGCACTCTCACTCACCCCCACGCAATCCATTGTGCTCTCCGTTCAGCATTTTCTCACAAAGCCACGGAAAGTAAGTGTCCTTTGTTGTTTCCATAAGGACTGGAATATTCGTTTCATCAACTTCGTGAATCTGTATTCTTTTGAAGAGTGTATTCATTATTTCTGAATTGTAAGTTGATGTCATCTACTACGCACTGAAATTTGTGTAGAGGCATCACGGGTAACTTTTGATTATTTTGATAATATGTATTTTCGTAATATGTATATATTGTTTTCTTATTTTGTACATAATTCACAATGGTTTATCAGATTTAGTTTTACTACTTATTGCACTTTCTGGGTTTTTTGTTCCTGTACATGTTAAGTAATAAGTGGCCAAAGGTTGTGTTTAATTATTACACAAATTTAAGCTTTTAGAAATAATATGTTTGTACCTGAATGTAGAATAATTAATTTTAGACTTCTTACTGTATAAAATTATGAATGATATTATGTTAAAAATTAAAAACGTTTAACATTTTAGTAACAACCCATGGAAAGTTTGCTGTTTTGAACGAAAGTACGAAATATTTTCATGAGAAGGACTCTGTAAGATATGTTGTTCAAGAAAATGTGTTATATAATTAAAATATGTTTCTATATTTTTTTGTAATAAATTCTCTCAAATGCAACAAGTCAAGCCCTAGGAGTATTGCGAGACGATGCTTCATAATCCCATATACCAGCGTATCTCAATTGCCTGAATTGATATACAACCTCTATCAGCGGTGACACAACCTTCAACTCAACACCCTAATGTATTCCTAGATAATAGTTAAGTTCCCAAATCATTTTAAGTTCATAATAAGTTCCTACATGGTTTGGCATACACAATGTGTAATCCGAAAATAAATTTGGTACCTCAATGTAATTATATATTTTATGTTCAAATCGATGTTAAGTACAAGAGAAATACAAATATAAATATAGTTGGTGTTGAACTATTTTGTGTGCTACATTCCTTTTCTCCTAGACCCATTAACCATTTTTCAAAATCATTTTTGTGTTCTTTTAGCTGTCTGTGAAATAAACAGGTTTATGATCAAATTTTAAGGAGATACGCATGCGATAGAATTCAATTTATTTTTTGGAAAAACTCGTTTCATTAAGTTTTCATTACAATTCTCTGAGAAAAATGGGTAAATTATATTTAATGGGTAAAGCATCTAATACTGTACACAGATAAAATGAGTTACTATTTTATGATTGAGTATAACTCCAGATATTAGTAATGAAGGATTATTTATTTAACAATAACAAAGACAGTAAATCTATAACAAAAACGTTTGGATGTTGAAAAACCCTTGCAATTCAATTTATGATACGTGTTATCCAAATAGGGAGATACAGTTATTCATATATTGGTAGTGAAACCCTTATGATCTGGTACTCAGAGAGTCTGAACTCTCTCTGGGGACATCCAAGAGTATGGAAGTTCAGTGCTTGATACTTCCTTGAGGTATCATGTTTTCAAATTGTTGACGTAATTAGAAAATGAAAAGTATTTTGTAAGAACATTGAGAAAGTCACAATAAACTTTTCAGAATATTCAATTTTTTTAATTAAAATTCCAGGCACTTGAAAGAATATTTTATTCACCGTTTACTGGGTGTATATTTGCGGTATATATTTTCATTTTCTCAATATTTCTTTTAAATTGGGGTTTTAGGGCTCGCCAACGTCTCGGTCATTAGTCAAATAAAATAAAGTAGAACCAGCGTAAAACATAAAAATTTATCATGATACTCTGAAAATAAATGATCATTGATTGTACTTTTGAAGGATCAATTTTTCGTCTTTGTGGATTACAATGATTGTTTTTCTTTTTTTTTAAAGTTCCGTTATTTAGACGATTAGATTTATAGCAGAAAAAATTCCCTAAACTGTTATGTCGATGTCGCAGCGACCGAATGCATAGTGTTAAACAGGTCTAGAAAACGTAACATGAAACTAATAATTTGACGTATCCAAATAATTTGTAGCAGCAGCGGTATTAACATTTTTATCGTCTCTTGAAAAATGGAACTATTTTATTACTTTCCAGCCGTGCTCTGATCTCAAGTCGTTATCTGTGTAAACAAATGAATGCGCTCGGGGAGACATTAACCTTACGCGCGGTGATATTATTATTCTCATCATATTCACTATCTGAAATGTTCAAAAACTCGCAAAGCTGTTACACTGTTGTTGGTCATTCAAATTTAATAAATGTTATGAACCTGTATTTATTTTATTTTGGTCATTCAAGTAACACTGAAAAAATACATACTTCTACTAATAAAAGTAAATTATTTAAATGTCTGTGGTATGGAAATCGGAAAAAGTAATAGGTGAAATTATTTAAAATTTCGAAGAAAACGTCTTAAAGGTTATTGAAAGTAAAATATATTATTAATATTGATGAATTACAAGAGCAGAAAAACGAAATTTGGCTGCCAATCAGTAGGTGTGAATCTAAACTCACACGACTGTTGGTTATGAAACTTACTAATGTGTCCGCCAGAGTTACGTGAGGCGGACAATCCACTGAAAGTATAATCTAAGTGAACGAATTCTCAAAGTATAATCTAAGTGAACGAATTCTCAAAGTAAAATTGTATAAAGGCTTTGAAGAACATTTTATTCAAGTAGATAGCCTAAAAGTGAAATAAGAACTAAGGAATTCAGAGGTCTTAACTATGCTCTTTGTTTATTAAGCTTTCCGAGTAAATTGTATTTTCCTTCTGCCTAGATTTTAAAATAATTCTTAACTACGTAACATAAACATTCAATACTAAAAACTTTGCGCGTATTTTTAAAATTTTTCTTCGTGGTATTTAGTTTTTGAAATACAGGAAAGTGAAAATTTAAATTTATCACGAAAGTAGAGAAATATGGAAATTAACATGTGAATATAGAATATTGTATAAAAACACCAGGTTACGCCGGAAAAAATGAGCTAAAACGTTCTGACCTATTGACAGGTATTTTAATACCAGAATTGAATGATTGTTTTAAGTTTCTTTTCAAATCCCGATCTTCGCCGAGACGTTCTGCTAGTTTCCATTTAAAAAGTGTTAATATTTGTACAGCATAAAAAGATACGAATAATTTGAATACGTCAAATGCTGTCTTATACCACGTCGTATCTTAGTGAAAACCTCACTCTGACATCCTTATTAGTTTCGGTACTTTAAGAGATATTTGTGACGAGCTTTCTTCTCAAAGCACTCTGTATATGAAGTATTAGAATGTTGTATCTAGAAAAGCCTAGAATTTGATTGGTTTTTATTTTGTATGAAAGCTTACAATTTAAGTTTGACTGATAAATTAATTAATCATGTTACGTCGAATGAAAATGGGAGACGGGACCGGGGTTCGAACCCGGGACTTTGAGCTCAGCAGTCGGTAGGCGCATGAGCGCGCTGAGCTCAAAGTCCCGGGTTCGAACCCCGGTCCCGTCTCCCATTTTCATTCGACGTAACATGATTAATTAATTTATCAGTCAAACTTAAATTGTAAGCTTTCATACAAAATAAAAACCAATCAAATTCTAGGCTTTTCTAGATACAACATTCTNAAGCACTGTTTACCCGAAAAATATCCGAAATGGTGCAAGACTGCTATGTATAACACCCATGGGTAAAGTAAAACTATCTTTAAAATGTAATTGCTATTTTGTTGACAAAATTTTTTATTTCATCACATAGTCTTTTTACTGAATTTTCATGTTTTCATCATGTTCAGTTACGATTAGTACTCAATAATCAATGTGTAATTTTCTGAAATAGAGTATAAATCATTTAGTTTCTTGAGAAAAGAAAAAGTAGAATCTTGAAAATAGAATAAATGAAAATGATTTTGTAATGTCAATTATTCAATTATTTTATAAAACGTAAAAAGATTTGAAATCAAACAATATTAAAATTATAAACATCATGAGTTATTTAAAATGTAATTGGAAGAGAAAAAAGAATAAGAAATGTATTGAAAGAAGAAATCGGTTGCCCAAGAAACTTAATTCAAGTTTCCTTCTCTCCATTACTCCTGCTTCAAAATGTTACTGAAGGAAAAGTGTAGGTTCACACAACTTACAACGAAATTCAGAATTCACGAAAGGAAAATAGCTCAATACATTTCCCACAAGCAAGCACAATGAACATTCTCTCCGAGGTGTAATATTTCAAAACACACCTCCTTAAAGTTTCCTACAAGTGCCGTGCCACAAATTCATATTTCGAAGAAAATCTATAAAACTCTATATTGTTAATTAAAAAATATGTAGTCAGTTTCAGTTCTCGTAAGTTTATATGTTTATTGGCGATAAAAAGACAATTACCCGATCAAAAATAAAAATAATGAGGAGTATTCTTCCTCTTAAGTATCCGTGGTGACTCCTAATAACTTCAAATAAGTTTCCGCAAACTACCAATAATGCCACTAATAATGTAAAGCCAAGGGGGGAACCTAATTCGTGTGACCTGCAATAAATTACTTCCGGGGGAAGGTCTTACTAGAAAAATAATCTTGAAATTTAAACATACTGAGCAGAATATAGGTAATAAAAATGGCTTGATAAGACAAGTAAAGGAACAGGCTTGGGATATGGATATATATGGAATATCTAGGAGAAATATTGAAGAACGAAGAAATAAGAGACTCAGAGTATGTCAGGTATAACACTCACAATAGCAACGAAGATAATGTTCGCAATGGTAATCGGAATGAAACGTATCCGCAAATGAGAACCTACAAAACGTTTAGATGATGGTGGAATAAAAATCGTCAAGAAGAAGTTATAATGCTGGATGAGAGATTAAGTTATGTGAAACATTTAAAGTATGTGGAGGCAAAAGTTTAGAAAAAATATCACCATATAATACGTATAGTGGTAACTATTTTATTTTTTTATTATTATTATTACCATGGCACTACAGCCCTTTGCGGGCCTTGGCCGTCGTGGAGGGTAGAGCTCCGCGATTTTCTTGACCCCGGCACTAGAAGAAGGAGGAGATGTGGTCAGCATCTCGCTCCGGCCGGCTTTTGGGTCCCAGGATAGATCCTGGTACTCATTTGATAGCAGGCTGAGTAGGCCTGGGAGCCAGTCTGGATGTTGAGGTGTAATGAAAATCACCACCTCACCGGGGTTTGAACCCCAGCCATCCAGTCAGCAGCTTAGTGCTCTACCCACTGAGCCACGCTGACTCCAGTGGTAACTATAGAGGTGAGAAATTATTACTATTGTATGAAGGGGTAATCATGACAAAAATTGCATATGGTAGCAATGAGTGAGTAAAAGTGTTGAACCAAGATGCTAGGGAAGTTAATAAGTTTATAGCGGTTATGTACGTTCCGGTTGGGCGGAGCTCTTGGTACAGTATGGTTACATGCACTGAATGAGCTATTTGGACTTCTGCCAATAGATCTAGCTTTGCAGAAATGGGTGTTACGAAAACGAACGAGGCAAAATAAAATTATACAATTCGGTGGGAGAACAGTAGAAATAACAGAAAGGGGATGGAAGAAAAGAGTAACGAAAAATCTAATAGACGCCTGGCAAATTAGATGGGATGAAAGTACGAAGGGACGGACAACATACGAATTTATCCCACAGCACAGTGGGGCAGAGTGAGGTAAAAATAGGACAAAAATAGAAAAATAAACTTCTTTTGGAAGTTCGAATACAATGTATGCGTAGTTAACGAGTTAAGGATAAGCAAACCTCTCTTTTGTCTGATAATATTAATATTGCTGAAATTGGCTACATTGATTATCGTTGTTCTTCCATCGTTTCGGACACAGAAACTGTGTCTGTGGTGTACGTATTATTCACGAGCTCATTTCGCGTAAAATCTGGCACTATCTGAGATTATAATGACTGCACTTTGCGAGGAAATTCGTAAATACTTAAGAATATTGTCCAAGTGCTACATGAATTATGTATACATAGTTTAAACGAAGAGATAATGAATCCGAATTTAAGATTAGGTTGTCCATCGAACAAATTCTCCTAGACGTTTACAACTGCTTACACACTTTTTTAAAAGTTGAAATCATTTGTTAACTATTATGTAATGTCCGTAAAATGTATATACGTTGAAATCAGCTGCTCGTTTTTGTCCCTTTTCTGCAAATTATAAATTAAACATTTGAAATACATAATGATAATCTTAAAAATCTGAGAGTATATCTTTGACCGATAACTAGTGAAGGTACTTCAGGAAACAAAGAGCAATAGGTGCTCAATGATGAAGTGCGTTGTAGATCGTGTGAGTCTAATATATGTTCTTAAGATTTTTTAAAAGAAATTATCTGGTAATCTTAGCTCTATCAAATTTGAAGCAATTGTGATAAGATGAGGGGAGTGTATAGCCGAATGAGGGATCGTTCGAATGAACGACATGAAAATTGGTTTGGAGATCCTTTTAAGGAGCAAAAGTATTTGTGTAGTTATTCTATGGTATATGAAGGTAATCCTGAACATATTCAGTCCACGACTCGTACATAGTAGGATACTTTTGTGGAAGTTCCTGGGAACCTAGAAAGCAGATGCTGCGAGAGGGTAGATATAAGGAAAGAAAATGAAAAGAAAATTAATATAAAGAAATAAGTCATAGAATGTCGCAAAATGTAGACGTGACGTAGAAACCGAAGAGAAATGTGTAATTTATAAATTATTTAGACAAATAAATATGCATTAAAAGAAACGATACCAATCTTGCAATTCTTAGAGAAGAATAGGTTCTTTCGGGTTCTTTTCGCAATAATTTGATTAGTTTTTGAAGTTTAGTTTTGAACGTTTTACTTAAAAATATAAAAACACGCAATAGAGGAAAATTCATCTCCATTCTCGACAATTTCACGATTCTAACTTCTATTCTTCACGCTCTTCCTAAAAGTTAATTCTGTTTTAACCAATTACATTAAATTTGAGGAACTATAAAAAATAATCAAGATTAAGATGTATGCGATAATTTTCATTCAAGTGAAAATAGTGACGAGCCGGAATCAAACCCTGGACTTCTACTTCGATCGCTGGAGTGATAAACACAGCCTTCCACAATTGTACACCATTTCCACCCACACCTAAACCTCGGATAACATGAGAGACATCCCCAGATAGAAGATAAGTGAACCAGGCGGCACAAATGCTAAATGTAATTAATTGCCGGTTTCACACGTACCTACGTGTTAAAGTTCGTTATGCACATATTTCCTCACGTGCACAGGATATGTGATAACTTTCTGGAAGGTGATAATAACGACGAGCCGGGAATCGAGCATGTAGGGTACAGGGAAGAAATATATGCATAAAAAGGAATGACCAGTCACAACAACCAAAACGCTTTATTATCATTTTAACGAAATAGCTAATACATCAATTTTACAGCGTTGAAAACACTCGAACTAAAATAAAAATTGTCTTACCACGTAGCTTTTGAATCGAAATAGTACAAAATCCCAGTTTTATATATAACAAGCGAACTAGATCACGTTAAAAATAGCAATTAACACCCAAATTTTCCCGTAAGGAAGCATTATAGTACTAACAGCAACGGCCGCGCTTGAAACTCTGCGGGGGGTTACCCGAAGAGCAACACGGGGGTGAAATCCACGAGAGAGCTTCTGAGTAAACTTGTTCTTCTATTAAATAAATACAAAAATGGTATTAAATGTCCTATCATTGTCCTAAAGGAGAGTTTGGTTAACTGAATAATTGTTTTTTCCAACTGGAATAAATCTCATTAAATTATTTTAATAAAGTCGTCAATTAGTTTGTAATATTTCTTTATTGTGACCTATATAGTTATTTTTTCCCCGTTCTGAACCATCAAAACGCTGAAAATAAAGAAAGGTTACGTAAAAGCTCACAATAAAAATATTTTAAAATTTTTGTTTCTCTGATTAAAAGAAGTCATGTTAATGGAAAAAGATTTCGTGATTTAAAATGAAAAAGTAAGCAATAAAAAGTGACATAAATACTTTGAGTGCTGAACCCATCTTATCTTAAAACTTGTCGGACTTCATCATTAATTTTAATGTTCCAGTCAATTTCACATTTATATAATTTCTGTCCATAAATTTTAAAACTGTTGCAAAAAAACCTTATCTTTACTGTCACGAGACAAATGGTAACAATATATTTTATGGAAAGTTAATTTTATGGCTGAATCGTCCTTTCAAATTCCGCGCCAAAAATTTCCTGGAATTAAATTTTCAGGTCTTACTTTCTCACACCCTCTAAATTAACCCAGAAAGAGGGGAAAAAAGACTTCATCTTTTATCTAAGGTTTACACGCGAAATTAGGATACCTATACCCGCAATCAGTCCGCAATAAACCACTGTAGACATCTAGCTGTAAGTTCCCGAACCTTAATATTGACGCTATACTGCTCTGAGCTCTAGTGGTTTAAGGAAGAAACATATACTCAATCCTACGTTCAGCCACTAGAATGCAGGGAATATCGTACTTCATTATTTGTCCCTGAGAAGACGTTTTCTAAATTCGTGTCCTTATGTATGAATATTTTATGGGATACTTAGAACATATGTCCTTACTTGTAAAAGAGTTATAGAAATTCAACAGTCCCCCGATAATAAAAAATAGTGATTACTATAGCTGATATTTTTTAATCATAGGAATTTATTGGGATCATTTCGGTTACTATACTGGGAGATTGAACATAGTTTTCATTGTTAAAATTATACCTAAATGAAAAAAGAAAATGATTATTAAGATTTTCTGATGCAGTCCCTAAAACTGTGTAAAATAAATTAGGGTTAATAATTATCACTATTTCAGTTTGTAATCGTAACATACGCCTAAACAGTAGTTGGTATTATTCATGAAAAACTCTCAGTTATTATAGATAATTATGTGTAATCAGAAGTAGGTATTGCTTTGATTTATCGTTATTTTTTGCTCAAGGAAGCACAAGTTGCTAAAGTCGATTACGATATATATATATATATATATATATATATATATATATATATATATATATATATATATATATATATATATATATATATA
>NNCF01128608.1:615408-636206 GCA_002313205.1 Laupala kohalensis
TAGGTAGGGTTTCAAAGGGATGCAGCTGCAGGACAAAAGGGAGAGTGGAGTGGGAAGATTGGTTCGTTTGGGGCACAGACCGGGGTTTCTTTTGAATAAAGTCATAAAAATATTAGTCGAGTGTATGGACATCCTGCGCAGCTAGTTCGCGGGGACCGAAGGCAAGGGAAAGAAAATTAAATAGATGTGAGAGAAAGATACTATAGAAATTCGGGAGGAAGGTTAGGGTTATTTTGGAGATAGAGCCCAGGACCACGTGTAAAGTCATACAAAAAATAGAGAAAAAAGTAGATTCATTGTAGGGCGCTCTCGCCGGACGAAGGAGTCCATTTGTAAGAACGTTGATTGACACAGGATATAGTGGTAAGCATGTAGGTTTGACTCTCGAGCAATGAAGCACATGGGCCCACATGGGAAAGACGATTGACGAAAGGCAGCATTAACGAGGGGCCAGAAAACATCTGCGTAAAATAAGATCTGGGGTTTCAAATAGTGTGTCACTGGCAAGAACAAAGAGGGGTGAGTGTCTCGGGCGGTGTGTGTGGGTGTGAATGTCTTTTATACAAATCTACAGTTTTAATCCGAGCACAATAGAAATTGGCATACATGACCTTCAAAACACCAAGAAGAGCACTGTCTACTTCAGATTTCAAAAATCCTCTTCCATCCCCCATTTCATTACTTTTTAATTTTTGCTCTTTTCGGTGTATCTCACGAACTAATTGAGATATCAACTTGATTTTCGTACCTCAATGTTGCTAATTTAAGTATCTAGAAATGGGAGATTTTAGATTTTTCGATATTCTGCCCTATAGAATCGTTTTCACACTTTTGTGGTTTTAATTCGAAAGTCTTTTATAAGAACTCATTGTTGCGTTTCTCTTACACTTATTCATTGTTGGGTAGTGGCTCCATCGTTTTGAAAAAGTTTGTTTATTGTATACTCATTGAAACGATCATTATTTCCCTAGCGTTTGTATGGGAATTAAAGAATTCAGAAATCTTAACTATGCGTTTCGTTTATTAAGTTTACGGTGTAAGTTGTATTTTCCATCTTCCTAGATTTTAAAATAAGTGCGTACAATACGGAAAACCCTGAGTATAATTGTAGGTTTTCTTCGACGTATTTAGTTTCCCGAAACCACCAAAAGTGAAAATTTAATCTGACGCAAGTAGAAAAATATGGAAACTTTCGTGAATTTAGAAAACTTTATAGGAACCCCGGATAATACCGGGTGAAATGAGCTAAAAAACTCCAGACCTGTATGCAGCTGTTTTAATACCAGTAATGATAAGGTTTTTTTTCAAATCCCGAGCAACACCGGCTAGTTCTGCTAGTTATCGATAAAGTAATTCTGGAAAGCAAGAAAACCGACATTGTAATTTTAGGAAATTAATTTTATGACCGGTATCTGGCAACAACATATACACACCAACACAAATGAATGAACAATTTTATTACGAGTATTCCGTTATCACTCTTTCTCTCTCTCTTTCTTTCTTTCTTTCTTTCCTTTTCTTTCCTTAATACCACTCTATGCTTAATACCACTCAAAAAAAAAAAAATGAATCTATGGAAATCAAATGACCAGAGAAAGATTTACAAATTTAATTTCTATCAACGTCCATTATATAATGAAAATAAATAAATAAAGATTTACGATCATGTTCAACTGTTGTGTTATGTTTCTTGTTATTATTTGTCACATCTGACGACGACTTAAATCTAAAGTCGAAACGTTGTGTTCTTCAAAGCACTAGATATATGTTATTAGTCCATCATTAGGTCGTATGTCTTAAATTAATAATTTATTTTAAAGAAATACAGAGACTTGGAAGTGTAGCAAATACCGATTGAATGCAAAATATAACTTCCTCCTCTCAACAACTCTCAAGTATATGAACACAGTTGCGACCTAATCATTGGTTAGTTTTTAGTCTACTTCATAGATCAATGGCAAAATAATGTGTCTAGTAGTGATTCAAAAATTTGTGGTGGCCGGTACCAGGAAATGGTCGATACAAGACGAAATTCCTTTGCTTTTAAGATGTACCTCTATTTTTAAGTTATGATCGACGTAGATAAACCACATACAGTTACCACATAAACCACATAACTATTACAATTTGTTAGTCATTTAATTATGACTAGTTCGAATGTAATGCCGTAATTAGGTATGATTCGAAAAATATGTCACGAAAGAAATCTTTCAAATTATTTTATTCAGTCACACGTTAATTACGACGCACTGGTTAACTAGTTTAACAATCTATAGGTTCCCAAAAGGTCATATCCTTAAGATGGGAAGTGTTGCAACTTTGTTCATGTACGTTTTGGTCCGTTCTTCCACATAAACCTGACTTGGGTGAGGAAAATGGGAAGGAGATATGTTGAGTTTCCAGGGAACTTATGGTACCGAACAGACATGTGTCTGCAGTAGGCGAGGGAAACCCCAGCTGAAAACCTCACCTAGTTCGACCGAACAGGGTTTGAACACACGCTCTACCGATCAACGGTATCGAGGCAGCAAACACGCTAACACTAGAACACCGCTGTCGGTTTATCTATTTAATATTATGATTTACGTGACGGTTTTGTGGTTTACTAGATACAGCATATTTTAGGTTGTAACCGGGAAATACATAAAAAGAAACAATTATCTTGACAACTAATAAAATGTAAAACTAAAACCATTATTTCGTAATTTACTCTCAGGACCAAAATATTTAATTATCGTTTTTTGACGGGTGAAGAACGCAAGTCATGTTTTCGTCTTTTATTTCGAGTACTGACAGATAATATCTATTTTATTCACTATTGACGTAAATGGAAGGCAATGTTGGAAAATGATTTCCGAATATATTTTTCCAATTCTTCTCTGCAGCCTTCGAATAATTTAAGATTGCTATAAACTAATTGTGTATTATTTAACAGTGCTTGAAGAGGTTACGAATTATACAAATTTATTAACTGTATCATCCCTTATCACTTTTATTTTCAAAAGCATGGACGTTCGTGTAATCCTTTCATACATAATTTTGTGTGGTAGTACCACTACCTCGTCACAGAAGTCATCTCCCCTGGATGGAACTTTTATCATCCATTATCAATTATCTCAGAGAGTTCCTTTCCTGGTACATTTGTAACAGTAGAAAGCACACACCAATTGTACAAATCCAATTAGCAAGGAATTCCCTAACCACAAAACAGTTGTTTGCATGTAGCCTGTCCAATAAGGGTGCCCACGAGGCAATGTTAGGCCATGCGCACTGGTTGTTCTCTTGACGGTGGACCCACAAGAGTGTCATTAACCGTCAGATATATGCAAGCGTACAGCTAAAGGTGGATTATTTTGTGAGGCCTCTTTTTTCTCTTGCCAACGGTGGAGACAGATAAACAGCGGACAATGACTCAACATTATATTTTATTTTACTTTAGGAAAAACAATCACAAAATTTGTGAAATGCTTAGAACTGTTTATGGACATGTCGCACTGAAGATATAATAGTGGATCAAGCGTTTCGAGCTCAGAAGGTTTTTTCTACTACGTCTATAGTTTTTACGTAGTCATCACATGAGAACATTTGCATGTTTTTGTCTTAAGAGATTACACCACTTTGCCACATTCGTATCATGCGAATGTGTTTGTCTCCATCTCGAAGAGGTTGGTGCTATCTTCCAAATTGTTTCATATTGTTATCGAAAGGTTATTTCTCCTTTCAGGACATCTCGTTTAGTGTAAAACTTAGTAGTATACTCATTGAAATCTATAAACATATTTTCCGTTGCAATTATTGATGAATTACTATTTATTCTGTAGTGTCCGTTCTTTATCAATTTGATTTTTTCCCTTCATCGTACGTATTATACCCATAATACTTTTTCTTCTATTGCTGCTTCTTTGCCAAAAATGCATATCTCAAGGTCAAGGTGACTATCGACCATCGATGTTGACCAAATATTTGAACGTGTGCTGTTATTGCTGCTTCCGATTCACTGTCCGGATGATTTCTGAAGTATTGATTCACTATCCGTATCGTGTACGTCGTCCGTGTGCAACCAAATGTATGTGATGGATATGAATAGCATCACAACAGTGCATCTGTAAATTGAACTCTAATTGTCCGAGACTTTCTGGACCGTTATTCGAACAACCATCCTCTACTCTAGATTTACCCCCGTGCGATTTTTTCTTCTTCTTGAAATTGCAAAACAAGACTTTTGTGGCCGGAGCAGGGACGGCACGGAGATGATAAAACGTGAAACAAGGCAATTGTAAAGACTAAATTCTGAGGACTCTCAGGAATGTTTCGAACAATGGAAACGAAGATGGAACAATTGTATTGCTACGTTAACATAGAGAGTATTTTAAGAGAGATTGATGTATCTCATATTTTGTAATATAATGTTTTTTGAACTCAATTTGCGAACTTGTACTTGTAGATCATACGTCGAAATTGAGGACCACTCACAGGAAAGAAAAAAAACCTAATTCAATAAGAAAATAACTCGATACAGGGACGGTGTTTCATTACATCTATGTGTACCTCAAGTATCAACCGGACTTCATACGCTACTCAACAATAAAGTTACGTTACGGTAATACCTGCAAATGTATTTATAAACCTGTGAATTGCTGAATTCTCCTCACTAAAACATTCTTGAAAAATATTCATGAAATTTTAATATGTACATTATATAAATTTTTCTTGCGTCTAAATATCCGCCACACTGCATTTTTATTGAGTTTGTAAATTATGTTTGTTTTACCTTACCTTAAAGCACATTTTTCTCTACCGCCAGAGAATTCTTATTTTCAGAAATGCCTGAGTGAAACATTGCACATCTCGAGCGTTATATTATCTCATGCATTAGTCTTCGCTGACACAAATGTCACATATATCTATTTCTCGCTTTCTTTTTTCGTCTTTTTTTTACGAAACCGTTCCTCCAGACGTCCTTTTATGAAAGTTTTTAGAACATTTTGGATTAAAATGAGAGTTTCAAGTTCTTACGAGTGTTACCTAGTTAGAAATTGCATATTTTTCAGAATTATTATAAGCTATTAGACGTATTTTTTATAGTAACATATGATTTGTAGGTCTTGAATTTTCTAAATTAATGGACATTTACGAAACCTAGCTACTTAGGACATCAATGGGAGAATTGAATTCTTTTGCGAAGTCAACTAAAAGAAATATCTACAAAATCCATTTAAATTGAATGATACTTACCTAATGTTAGCGGTTCTCGAAAACAATTTCTCCTTTGAATTTTGGAGTAAAAAAATCAGAATATAAATGTGATATTCATATAAGTGGAATTTTACTTTGCTGCATCGACTCCATGGAGTGTAGAGGCTTAGGGTAATTAAGAGTTCATCTAGTAAACATTAACTTGAACTGTTATTATACATATCTGAATATTATAATTGGTTTTGTGTCGTTTTCAAACGATGTTTATGTAAAGGAAATTTAAAATTACCGCAATTACACCAAATTTTTTTCCCATACGTTCTCTAAAAAATATTTTAAGTAGCAATAAATATCTTCAAAATTTCTGTAAAATTGTGTTTTTGGTACCTCAGTAAGATGAAGAATGATTTTGGTGTTCAATCTAGTATGGTTCAAACGACACTTTGTCGTAAAATGACAAACGTTATATCTGCCACGATATTTAAGTTAAAAATTATTAAACTTTAAAAAAAGTTAAGTTTGACTAGTTAATCTTGAGATACCCCTCACCGAAAGATGCTTTTAATGCATCCGAAAAAATGTAAAAACTTATGCAAGGTAAACTAAATTCATTCAGTGGTGTTAGAAGTGATACAAATACGGTGTTTAAAAGACTGTCAAATCATTTTCCTTGATGACGTTCTCTGATTGGAAAAGTGTTAGCAAATACATTATTCTACCTCCCAGTAAACTGTCTTTTAACAACAAAACAATGTTCACTTTGATTAATTTCGAAAGTGGCTTCCTAGGCGGGGCAGCAAGCAATCATAATCACGAGTTTTGAGTTCCTCTGTGGAAACTTCATTATTTAAACCCTTCGTAGATTACGTGATTTGCATGGTAGTACTTTAGCACTGGTTTTATATTCAATTACGAATAACTTGAAACTACGAATCCGTTTTACTTTAACTATGCTTTTCTATACTTTAACTATCATTGCCATCCGAGCGGGGCTTGGCCATTCAGAAATTTTTACTTTAGATGATGAAAGACAATTGCTGATTTCTGACAGTAATAATGTAATTGTTGGTTTCCAATCGTACATTTCATTAGTAATAATTTTCTACTATCTTATTTACTTATATACCTCAAGACTTTCATAGGTTAATTGTTTTTTACACAAGTTAGAAATTCGGTACTTCAAAACTCTTATTACCATGCTTTAACTGTGTATCCTCGTGGGTTCAGCAAGAAAAACAATAAATCAGACTCGTGGAATTAGAAAGATAATGGAACTGGATTTACCGGCCTTTCTACGAGAAGCAATGTGACAAAAAACTTTTATACGTAACTCCAGAACGTAAAAGTGCACCATAACTTAATATCAACATGAAAAAAGTTAATCTTTTCGTACACTTACTTTGGCAGCGTGGGAATATTGAAGTAGTATTTCCTCTCATCTAAAATTGTGTCGTGGCTGTTAATATTTATTTTTAAGCTTCTAAATTATTTTATGCACAATGTTGTAGTTTTTTAAAAATAATTTAAAGAGGAAAATGGACGAGTTCGTATGGTCACTTTTTAAGGTGTAACTTTTATATTTATCAGAAAAAAATGTTTGAAGGAAATTTGTACACGATCAATGTGAGGCGAATCTAGTACGAAAAAAAAAGAATATTGGAAAATTTCGAATTTATTCGCGAGATAATTGACGATAAATAAGATAACTTTCGAAACACATCATTAGTTCTTGTTCTTGTTCATCGTGTATAAGGCGGCGTCCATTGATGTCATTTCGACGTCGAATGTCACTTAATTATGAGGAGGTTGGATGTTGTTTCTATGAAGCCGGTGTATTATATTCCTTACGTCTAAAATTTTGATTACATACTCCTAAGATATCTCGTTCCGTTTTTTTTTGTCTCTATGTACTCTTTCTAGTCGCTAAGATCAAGACTGTTAACAAATGATTAATTATTTACGTGGGTAAGACAACAAATAAGTCGAAAAACTTTATAGAGTCAATAATAATCAAAGTAAATTCCTGACATTTATTTCACTTTTCGACATAATTATCCTGTACATTCAGACACATATTCCGTCTCTTTAAAGTCCTTGAAAACGGGTGGCAAAGAAGTCTGTTGGTTGCTGTCGCAATCAACGAGTAACCTCTTGGATTACGGCATCATCAGTATCAAAATGACGGCAACACAAATGATATTTTACGCATGATTTCATTACTAATGATTTGTTCCACACGCTGCAGTAACTGCAATTGAAACCTCCGCAGGACGACTAGGACGCTCTCCATCTGTGATGCTTTGCCTTCCCTTGTGAAAACTTTTGAATTCAACTTAACATAGCTTTTCGTAAGAAACAGTTGTCTTCATACACGGGATGCATCTCGCGATGCACTCCATGTGTGAACATTCCATTGGCTTACAAAAAACGCACAACTGCACGCAGTTCTTCTTCAGTACACGCATGCAATACAACCGCCATCGTGCACTGACTGTCTCTGACTGACTGCGTATCTACGAGGTGTCACGCAACCTATACGTCAAGCATTCAAATGCTGTCTTCTGCTGGCAAAGAATGCGCACGTAATTTAAAACGGAATACGGGAAACTGCCGTTTGCGACATATATTGATTTGCTTTCGTATATGCGAAGAACTTTGAATGATGTAAATTGGGGATTATTCCGTCCTGGTAAAAATTATTGAGTTTATATGAGGATGAGTGGGATCTTTGTGTAGCAGCCACAGACACACAAGTTGTGTGGTGGCTAGCCAGAGAGAAACGTCACCAAGCGGCAGTGGATAACAGCACGGCGAGATGGGTACTGCTCAGACCTCGATGCGGCGCGGCACCACTAATTGGGTGCGACGCTCATCTCTACCCCCTCCCCCCACCCCTCCTCCATTGTCCAGTGACTGCAGTGAGGCACATCCGCCTAACGAAGAGCCTCCGGAGGACTGTGCCGCTGCAGGGCAATAATTGGACCCAACGTTACACCGCACCGAAGTTGCACCTCCAACAAATAGCTTCCATCTGTGTCTGGCCACTCTCCTCGGTATATTCCACAGCATCCACCCATTTGGAGTGCTGTCTCCGACGCATATGCCTCCAGAAACCACATTTAACGCATTGCCTCTACCTGGGATTGCATACTCCGCCATCTATTAGGAGTACACCTTTAGTCGTAATATATTTGCCTCCAGCATTATACATTTGAATTGCATTCCTTAGCGATCAATCATATGATATTACATTTGTTACTCTTCCTACCTGATTCTTTATTGTAGTTTCACATCCTTAAAGAGGCATTACCTTTATACCACCGTATTCTAACAGTCGGTCGCATTCTTCGTGACGGAACCACTGGTGTGCAGGACAAAATTAATCACTGAAATTAAATTATGATGTGACAATTGATACAAAAGTGCATCATTCATATATTACTGGTTCATAGCACTATTATTTAGTGTTTCATACTAATTTAGTTTCAGTTCCATGCATAAAATAATTAGTTTCATTATTGAAACGGTATTTTCATTCTCATCACCTTTTATTAAGAATAGGAAACTTCTTAATTTTTAAAACTACAGTGATGGTGTTATAAATTCAATGATTTTTATCCTCTGAAATACATTATTTTTTACATCAACAATGCTCATTTTTTACTTTCAATTGTGTTGTTTTTGTACACTAATGACAAAATCGCGAAATAACTTACAATGAAAACGTTTGTAGCTATGACATAAAATTTTATTATATAGAGGTTGAAAACCATACATTCAAAATATTGTTTATTTTAAAATCGTCGGTTAAAAAAACAGTTTCCAACTGTTAATCACTGAAGTTTGATTAACAACCTTCACCAGATTCAGAGTTAATTAGAAACTTCTTATTTCTACCTTTTATTTTAGTCCTTACATTTATTGGTATCGTATTATTTTCGATAGCTCATTATGATTCAAACATACGTTGGCGTCGTTTTGATATATGTATACTACGGTATATTTACTTAAAAAACATGTAGTTTTGATGTAATATCTCTTACAATATAAGATATGACTTGAGCGCCTTGCGTTTGTGTAAATAATTCTAAAGATAAAATTGATGCATTAAATAAAATGAACAAAATTTACATCCACTCTCTATATACAGGGTGATAAAGCAATATATATATATATATATATATATATATATATATATATATATATATATATATATATATATNATATTATTCACCTTTGCGCTATAGATATTAGCTACATAGGTTAAAAGCTTTAAAATTTAGGACATGCGCTCTGCAGGAGGGGTCCAAGAAGTTAAGGTAACGTTTTTTCCGAATTTTTTAATGTGTTAAACGTTTTTATATTTTCGCCTAGCGCATAGACTAGAAAGTCAAATTTGGCTCACGTGCATTGATCCATGTAGACCTGCAAACAATTTTTGCAAAATACGAATTATATTATCCTTTCTTTAATTGTAAGCGTCCTTTGGTGTTAGTCGCGAAGCAACAAGCTTCAACAAGCGGCACATGCGATCTGTAAAATGGGTTCATGAGCACCATCTTGTGATTTTTTTTATGCTCTTGGTATTTTTTCTAAAATTAATGGCAATTTAGAAATAATTTTGTACAATCTTTCACGCTAAGAAAGCAGCGAGTACTTTGCTACGGTTTAAAGATGTCGAACAATGCTTTTCTTAGGCATGACTCTTTGTAGCTTCTCTCAGTTACAGAGATTTTGTTTTTTTTAATAGAACTATGTATTTTTATCTAGTTTTTCTAGAAATCCCAAGTAAATGTAAATAAATAAATAATCCAAAAACAAATAGGAAGATATATCATTTATTGAATTTGAACGACTACAGCAGCGTAACAGCGCTGCCAGTATTCAATCATTTGGCGGTACCGACAAATGTAAAGGACGCATCGAAGCGCTATCGAAATCTATTGAATCGTTTCAAAACAATAGGGAACTTTCAACAGAAAGCAGGAATCATACATATCTATAGTATAATATAGTTGTGAATGATTTTCTTTCAGAGCATTTATTTCCAGAAATTTTCTTTCCCACATTTACATTTACTGTCAAGTAACTCACAGACATGAGTATATTTATAGGCACTCTCATGATCTCTCGTAAACTTCTATAAGGCAGAATCAGTCGCACAAAATTTTGTATTTAATCAAAGTCATATTTTAAAGTGCCTTTTTTTTATACGAGAGGTAAAGTCACGACCGTGAGGTACGTAAACAATTAGGAGAGGAGAGGTTTGTAATATCAGTTAAAAGTAATCCTCCACGTACTCCACTTGCTCCGGTTCGGTGAGACGAAGCTTTAAGTTGTTGAAGCAGGAACAGTTCAAAGGCAGACCGTTGAGTTAAAGGGAAGAAATGCATAAAATGCTAGTTTCATATAAAGGTTGGAAAAATTAAAATAATAACGATGAACAAAAGATGTTTTTTTTATTAATCTTTTTCTTCGTAATACTGTTTGAACTATATTCGCTGCATACAACGGTATAAAATAATTAGCATAATATCAAATTAAGATTTTTTTATTGAACTTTCAGCAAACGTGGAAGATTTTCATAACGTTTTGCAATTTCGGAATTAGTTTTAGAAAGTTAAATTATTCACGACTATCATCTTTCCAAGAATATTTTTCGGAGCCACGGACTCCTATATGCTACCCTTGAGATATGCGCTCGCTATCATTTTGTCTCGAAAGTGTTAGATTTTCTAATAAAAAAAGAACATATTTCCTAAACCTTTCGTACAACAAAGGTACGCATAATGTTTTGCGATAGGAGCAGCGCCTTTCGTGCCATAAGCTCTTCAATTAGGGGGTAGTTTTCAAATCAATTATAAATTTGTTATCGTTGAAGACATAATGTCCATTTCATTTTAAGATAAATTATAGCCTTCGAGTACCTTTGGATCCGAATGTGGAGAATAGGGTACTCAACGAATCATCTACCTAAATAAGTGGTCGGACCTAAAAAATTGATTCTGAGTGTAAATAGAAACACCCGGTGATCCAGAACCAAATATTCCCGATGCGCACTTTTAAAGTAGCGCATTGCTTGAAAATAAAAGTGATAGTGTTTCTACCATTCAAAAATGTTAGTTAATTTGTTTATTGAATGTTTTCTTCGTCGACTTTAACCCACTTTCACTGTTGCGAAAAACGCATTAATTTACCCATTTTTAGTTTCATCATGAAATATTCACGTTATATGAATGAACACTATAGAAAAAGAATTTCATAAATTTTTTTAAAAAATTTCAATATTTTTCCATCAGTGTAGTAGTTCTCATGTTGTACACTTTACAATAAAGGTTCCTATTACCTTCAATTTTATTTTTGCTAGTGAATACTAAAGGAATGTTACTTTCGTTAATTTATACGTATCATGTGCATCAGTATATAGAAAGTGTTTGTAATGTAACTTGTAACGTCATACGTAATGAATAACTGGAGAATTAAGAAAAGAGATATAACCCTGCTAATGACAGGGGTTATACGGAGGTTGGTATAATATGAAAATAAATATTGTCAAAATATTTGTAGCAATGTAATTGTTATTCTTCTGTTGTATTCAAAAGAAAATAGCTGCACTAGATAGTTTATTTACAACACGTGCACCATCGCATGATGAGTTCCATGAATAATTATAAAGCAATAACAACTTTATTTACATTTATAGATTTTTTTCTAATGACTCATGCTGACTAATCTACAGAAATGTATGAGAGGAAATCAAAACTTTAGATGGTATGTTTCATAATTTTTTGTTAGTAGAGCTTTTAGACTTAATGTTCCTTTTATTTTATTTCGTCAATTTTTCATAAATATATATTTTTCCTTCCTTTAACACAATATAATACCAAATAAATATTACACAGATTTTTGGATCTAAAGTCAACAAATATGACAAAATAAAACAACCGAACATTTTAATCATACCACAACACTTTACTTTTAACATTCTCACTTTTAAAGTCACACTTATAACGTTGTTCTCAAACTTTCGAATTATATACTTCAATACCTGGACAATAAACATAGTTCTTAAAATTTACTGCATTTATAGGAAATATACACATATTTACGGAACGTACTTTGATCACCTTTCATACACAGTGGATTTATCATTACTGACCAATCAAATTACCAAGGATTGTTCATATAATCTCACAACTAGTTAATAATACAAATAAATTTGGTGTTATATGATGGTTAGATTTAAAAGTAAAAATATATTTTATTCCAGTATATTAGTTAAATAAAAGATTATTGACTAATACTGACAGAACTATCCGACGTTGCCTGAAATTTGAAAAGAAACTTTCACTATTGGACATTAAAATACAATTCACAAATTAAACAAAAAAATTAACATTTTTTGCATTGTAAAACAAGCATACTAAAAATTACATTAACATTAAAAGAAAAAATAGATCATGAGAATTGATGAATTTTACCCTACAAATGGTATTTAAAAAAATCTGTAAATAGGTCTGGAGGTTTTTTTAGCTCAGTCTACCCGGCGTTTTCCGGGGTTCATAAATATAAATGCAGGGAAGTATTAAGATATTTAATTCCTTGAATAAAGGTGTTCAAGAGTTTCGGGGGTTTACATGACTTCTTATATAATATTCTAAATTCATACATTAGTTTCTATACTTGTCTACTTTATTGAAACTAAATATTTACTTTTTTAAATTAAAAATTGAATACCAGGGATAAAACCTACAAAATACATAGTTTTGAGAATTGTATGATAATATGTACGTAATTACCAATCACGTTAAAATCCAACAATAAGGAAAATATACTTTACACAGAAAGTTTATTAAACAAAATTCATAGTTAAAACCTCTGATTTCTTTTATGTACTTGAAAACAATGTTCTTCACAGCTTTTATGAATCTTTGCTTCCTTGATTCGGTGACGTAGATTATACATTCAGTGGATTGTCAGCTTAACGTAGGGGTGGCCAACTAGCACAACAAGACCGAAACCAACCCAAAAAATTAACTTTTCTTCGGGTCGGGTCGGTTTCAGTTGTGAGGTCGGTTAAAATCTAACCCGAAACCCGATTTGTTAACAGATTCGGTAATTTAAACTACGTTTTTTTTCAGGTGGTGACTGAAACAACGTCGTATTCTGTGGACTAAAACACATTTCATAATAATCTTCCCTCTTCCGCTCTTCGTATGGTAAAAAATTAAAATAATAAAACAATCAAACAAAAAAATTTCATAGTTTTCTCAAAATTAACATATTTATGAAAATATATATGAACTGATACAATCGTAATTTAACGTTAACCATGTAGAGAATGTTTTTATTGTTAAATTATTTAGCCAAATATACACGGATTTTATGGTCACTCAGACACTCGATACTTTATTATAACATAGTTATAGCAGTACTGTATAGATTAGGTCTGGTTGAGTGGGTAAATAAAACATATTCCTGTAGCCGATTTGAAAAAGCGCCATTTCCACTTAGAAAACATTTTCAAAACATAAAACGTTAAAAATGTTAAGTTGTGGAAATAAATTGTTGAAAATTTTATCGAAAAATAAGAAAGTTCCCAGTGCTTATTGATAGAATATAATCTTATAGTTTTAGGTAATTGTATATTCAATAAAGCGTTTTGGATACATGGGTATCTAATTTATTGTCTACTTCGTCACCTGATGAACCCAGATAAACGAGTAGTAATACAGATTGGTGTTCTGTTATTACTTTTTATTTTAACGATTAGACAAATTTGCATAAATGAATCAAATAATACGTGTTCAGGTATCGATATGCATTTTCATTCTGTGGTTGATGATCCATGGGCAGATCTTTTGGCTGAGGAGAAAGATTCATCATTGCCTCGCTTTGATCGTTAACAAGAAGGCAAGTGACCTTAATTTTGAGATCGTCCAATAATTGAAGGACAATAGGACGCAATATACAGTTTTATCTATGGTTGCTAGATATATTTTAGCTATACCAGTATTAACTGTTTCTTCTGAGTGAGCACTTACAATTAGTAATAACGGAAGAGTACTAACTGCAAAGCGGTTTACACCATCTATTGTTGAAGCACTTGTTTGCACCCAGACTTGTTTACGAGTTGGATCAATTCGGTCTGGATAAAGAACTAAAAGCAGAAGTTGAAGAAGATTTCACACTTGTACAAGTTTTCATATTACACATTTTTATTTAATAATCATTTACATTATTATTCTTTATTTATTTTTACATTGATTTTTATTACTTATGCACAGTATCATGTATACTTATCTCGTGAGGGTGCAGTTGGTCCAAGTAGACTTTCATAAATGTTTACTGTATTTTTTAAACTTTGATTTTTGAACTTTTTTTTTGTTTACTGATTTTGTTAATACAACTGCATGCATGGAAATTGTCTTTTTCTCTGTATGAGAAAATATATAATTTTCATATCAAATGTATTTATGTTTTATAAAACAATAAATTACGATTTTTTTGTTAAATAAATTACATACTTCTTACTTACACTATTTTATTTTCATTTAATATTTCTAGTTATTTTACAAAACTAATTAAAACATTACTAAAATTTTGACAAATCAATTTAAATCTGCCAAATTTCCGTTTTCTTTAAACTTAAAATTTGGGCAAATAATTTAATTTTCGGTTTATAACTGCATAGGCTTCGTTAACGCGTGATTATAAAATACCGTAAAGTAGAAATCAAATTAATTCCATGGTGATTTCAGATTTATACAAAATTGTGTTAGGTCCTAATTCGGTTAAATTCGGTACTACTGGGTTTTAAAATTCGGTTCGATTTTCATTAGACAAATTCGGGTCGGATCGGGTCGGTTTTCCAAATGAACCGAAACTCTCAATCCCACCGACTTCAATCGACCCGAGAGCGATTCTAATAGGTCAGTTAGATTTGTTTTCGGTTCAGTTAGAAAACCGTCCGACCCGACCCGATGACGTAGCGTATCGAACTCTGGCGGACACATTAGTAAACTTTAGTCAACAGTCATGTGAGTGAAGATTGAAATTTTAATTGATTCTCTTCTCTACTCATTTTTAAGTATTAACCATACTTAGAATTTTAATTGCAATAACTGTTAAATTCCTTTGAAATTTCAAATAATTTCATCAATTACTTCTACCGATATCCATGCCACAGGCATTCCATAGAATTTTCTTTTATTGGTATGGACGTGGTCAATTTCAGGCTGAAACAATACAATACGAAATATGCAATAAAACATAATTAGAAAAGGAAAATATATTTATAAAATGTTTAATTATAAATTGAATATTGAATTAAATTTTAAAAAAATGAAAAGGGAACTATCATCAGAGATAATGAGAAACTTACTTCAGGACAATAAATATTTAATTGTATATTTGATGTGAAACATATTCAAATAACCAAGTAACTAATTATCGTTACGTTTTATAGAGTTATAAGTTTATTAGGCAGTGGTCAGAGAAAATATATAATAGAGAAACTATATCATCATATAACGTCTGCCTGATTACGTACTTTTCGATTAACTGACATGCATCAAGTACTCTATTAATTCGTTAATTAAAAATATACGAAGTAAATTATTATACAACCAAATGGACTTATTCTTCTAAAACGAATATTACAAAGTTACACTTTTCCCAACTGAGCGTGGAGCTTCATCCAATTCTGGAAAACAACTGTAAATAATGACTGCGCTAATTAGAAATTACAGAGTCGATAAATCGACTTTCATTGCATGGTGTACGTTGGGGGAAAGGGTGATGGGTCGTGGTGAATGCATCCGATGGCGGTGGGCGTGGGAGCATGACGTTTGATAATCCGTGCGCTTCGGTCCCAGTCCCCCAAGCGGCTTAGTGCGTCATTCTGGGAGGCTGGCGCGGCCCAAGCCATCTCGTGGATACGGGATACAGAGGTGCCACATTTAACCACACTAACTCTGTGGTAAAATCTTCCATATTCACCGCTGCAAACAATCTAAAATAATCCTTTCGTAAATTAACCTGGCATTCTCAAGGTTTTAAAAGTATTCATACGGTAAAATGTAGATCGGAAATGAAAAAAAGTTATGAAAGTACTACAATGGATAATTGTATAGAGAGAGACTGATAAGCACGCAAATAATCAGCTAGTAAAGTCTCCAGATTTTGAACCGTTTAAAATGCAATTGGAACTTGCAGATTTTCCAGGTCCACATTCATCATGTCTCCGTCAGGAAATAGTTTCGAATTTTTTCACACTTTCATCGTTTCCTATCACCTGACCTTCAAGTGCAGAGGTGGTTTATGTTTGTGGAAATAATTAATTTATGTTAGTGTTACAGTATATACACTATACTTCCATGTCCTCTAATTAATAAAAATATTTATTTCCAGCTTTATGTAGACAAATGTTTAGTAAATATCACGACATTTCATCAGTTGATTACGACCATCGTCAGCTGAATGTAATGTATAAGCAAATTTGTTAATTTTATCTTAGCAACAAACAAGAAAAAGAAAATTAACTTCATATACAAATAAAACTATTCCATAAACAACTATAAATTTTGGATACATTTTCAGGGTCATTCACGTAAATAATGTCAATTGTTCTAATTAATATTTCGAGAGTCTTTCCATTAACATTTCTTCCATTGAATATTTGTAGTGCCTTCCAATTAAGCAACATAAATATAAATTATCATGCACTTCAATTTAATTACTCTCTATTTATTCTACAGGCGTAACCACTTCTCCTGTAGTACATAGTATGTTACTTGACCCGCATCTAAATTAATCGTTAGTCTTCTTGTTCATTTTTAGCAAGATGTTCGTGTTCAGCTCGAATATCGACCGAGGGAGTACTTGCCAAAGTGAGAAATTGGCAAACGGGATGATCGTACCAATGCACACCGTAAATGATGGGTGTTGGCGGAGGCGGTCGCGACGATGGTGGCGGAGGTGTGCGTGGGAAATTGGAAGTGTTAGAGATGGTGGTGGCAGGAGGTACGACGCCGTCCGCACGATATTTTTAGGGTCTTCATTGATTGGCAGCGCACCTGAGTCTCAACAGAACAGTATCCCTCTCCTCGCTGACAGAAGTAATCGAACTAGAATATTAAGTGAGAGGGAAACGAAATGCTCATCCATGGAATGCATCGCTATGTATGTTTGTCGAAGAGGATTAATGATGTGGCTTCACAGGGTAAGAAGGGTCATTGTATGGGGATGTTCTACAACAATGATTCAATTCGTTTTTTCTACCTCAATGAGATTTGAAAAGTATCAACGAGAAAACAGTTGTATAAACAATTTTCACTAACAACTTGCACATTTTGCACTAAACTCTCTAACAGGATAACAATGTATAATTGGACCATTTAGTGTACTACGAAAATTTTATTCTAATTCTATATCACAAACATATTACCCACACGCGAATACATTTTGGGTCAAGGTTTATCATACGAGACACTGTTTGCCTCAAGACGTTCCGTACTTTGTTTCAACAAGGTTTTGTTCTCTAAATTACTTCCGATTCGTTGCTTTTTGATTCAAGTTCTTCTGCCAAGAAAAGGGAGGAAAGAACATGGTTCAAGAAAATAAATTAGTCTCTTGCATTCCATATTTAGTAATACTAATGTTATGTTTATTATTCAGTATGATTTTTCTATAAATATATGAGTATATGTAACATCTTTCTTAAATAGCGCTCAGGGTGTTTCATACTTTTAGAACTGTCCTTAGAACTATGGTTCAGAGCTGAAAGATACTTTCAAGTTATTATTCAGTTTTCAGTCATTCTCGTGTGGGAATATTTCATCACGTGTATGAACCAAGAAACATCAAGTTTACTTAGACAACACATTAACGAACCAACTTATTTGTCAGACTTGGCTCGCAACAAAAAATTGACAAATACGTGTGATTGTGTTCGGGTTAAGGTTGTGAGTTGGATACATTATTCAACATGGCGTTAAATTAGTCGAAAAACTTCATGTAAAACTAATTTTAAAAGAATGCCTTCACGAAAGAATATTTTAAGAAAATACTCTACTAATCTCTAACATGCTCTAACACGTTTATTACTGCGAAAGAAATGTTGATAATAACACAAATAATTAGGTGAAATACAAATAAAAAAAATGTTTTTTAAAATTTTTATACCAGAAAGTATGAAGTCATTATTTAAAATTATGTTTAAAAATTAAACCAACAAATTTCTCAAAGAAGAATAACATTATTGTTTTATGTGTAAAAGATAAGAAAGTGCAGTGATTTATTTGGGAATTAAATAGAAAAATATGTCTCAATTAAGTTAAGCTATCTGAACCTAACACTTCTTGGTTAAATATAAAAGATGCCTGGCTGGGATCGAACCCTGGTCTCCTGCACCGCTAGGTCTCATCTCCCTTTTTGGAGGAGAATGAGGTCGTCTCGCGTTTCCATTAAGTCGACAGAACTTTCTCTTACAAAGATAGAAGGAAAATCGCAGAATTTATATCTAAACAAAATATGCAAACCAGAAATAAAAATTCCAGATTCCAGAAGTAAAATTTTGGAAATGAATTGAAATATATGTATACAGGTCATTCTTTGTATAATCAGGTATAAGAAATTGAACTTCATCACAAAATTTTCTTTTATGCTCTGTCCTCTATATGTCCATGGATAAAAATAAAGAAATTTATAGAATAATATGGAAGATTCTATAAATTTATTCCTTTATTATTCCTTTAAATGCTTTTTTTTCTTTACGTCCACTACACGCGTAAATCTAAGTTTCGCATAAGACACTCGAAGTAATTTAATGTTAACACTGATAAAATCATGGAATACTTAAGAACTCTCTTAGTTTTAGATGGAAATGAACTGAATTACAATTTAATGGACAATTTTTTGATGGCTGACTTTCTTTGCCGATTATACAAAGAATGACCCGCATCTCTTTCGAAATTAACCAAATCCCTCACAACAGTTCTTGCGAAATTCAATATTTATCAGATTTTCTGTTAAACAAATGTACCGAGGTTTTCAATTTCCAGTTATCGAATCGTGTTAAACTTGATTTTGTCTTTCATTAACAGAAACATTAAAAACATCAAGTGTTGGATTGTTTTTGCTGCTGAAAGCGATGGATTGGTAAGTAATTCTAAACAAACGATGAGTGAGCAATCTCTTAACTATTAAAGAGTCTTTAATCTTTTTTTTTTTGTAAATTTAAAGCTAATATACAATTAAAGAGAGTGTACTTAGGTTATTAATAATTTATTTCATTTCATTATTTTGTAATCGATATTTTCGCGCATATGTTAGGTCGAGTATGACAATCTTTACAGAGTAAGAATAAATTTTATGTGGCATTTTGCAAATGTGCTATGAAAAGCTTAAGGAATCTGCAAAACCTTTTCATAGAAACAATGAATCTATGTGTGGAAGACAATATTGATATTATAAATAAAACCTCAATATCTATTAAAACCCCAACAGCATAGATTTGTTGTCGCCAGTCCAACAGGTTCACCAAACAACAATGCAATTATATAGAGGAATTTTTTATATCCGGTTACTACTTATGTAATGGTATCTATCTACCCGAGAAATCAAGTGTAAAAGACTGCCTCGAAAACCGTCTTTGATGTGTTGATACAACAGTGAAATAGAATATTTGCATGAATATTTACAAAAGAGTAGCATTAACGACATTTTATCTAAACAACAAAATTATAAATGAATTTTTCTTTTAGTTTAGAAAATAAGTTTATTTCACAAATGTAGTTTCACGCTCTCATTCATCTCAGTTTCCTCGTTTGTAAGTCATGCAAATGTAATTTTCACATGAGTTTGCGATCAAACGGTAACAAAGCTAAGCCTTACGCAACAGAGGCAATCATCGTTAAGTTTTTGCATCGACAAACCTCTTTGAAGCATGTTGTTCGATCCCTAAGCGCAGTCATAAGTGCAAATGCAGAGCCATCATTCATCTGTAAATGTCGTGAGTTCAACCTCAGTTACTTTGTGGTTAACCTTAGCGTGCGGAAAGCAAAGTGGGAATTACAATTGTGGGGGCAGATCCGGAAGTGAAGTTGGCAGCAATGCCTAAGACGTGGTTGAGGTGGTGAGAGAGTTTCACAGAGGTTATTTTATAGTGAAACGGTTTAAAGAAAGATGGAAGATTCAGGGAGAAGTCGGTCAGGGGTTCCCAAATGGTACATCGCAGAAACATACCGGAGAATGGAATAAAACATGTTCAACATATTAATCATTATATTCATCAACAAATAACTGTAGAGTCAAGTAATTTCAAATTGTAGCTAAGCAAATAATTTCAGAAAATTTGGGCATTCGTAATTACCGTGACAGACGTCCTACGTTTCTGTAAAACTGTCAATTCGATCTTGTTAACTATTATGACTACAAGATATCAAGAAATATTGCTCCATTTCATTCTACAAAAAATTACGCCATAAAATAGTGCCTTGGTCTTAGTTGGTTCATGAATTAATTAAGGGAACTAAATCTGTAGATATCGGCAATGACCTCGGCAAAACTTTAAATGAGGGTTTTCTGGAAGCAATATATAT
>NNCF01128608.1:636267-690157 GCA_002313205.1 Laupala kohalensis
ATATGTGTGTGTGTGTGTTTCGAAATATTTCTTATTATTTTCATTTTTGTGTGTGTTTTAAGTAGTGTAAGTTTTGAGAGGTAATTCGATTTGAGCTAGAATTCCACACGGACCATGGTGGGCACCTGTTGAAATGATTATTCTTGGAAATATTGACGAGTTTTATTGTAATGCTTAAGTGCAATCTTCAGAAGTTTTCAAAGATTTACTTCCGAATGCGGATCCATAGCTTTCAGTGGAGCCATCAGATAACCGGAACAGGGTAAGAGGACCGAGCAGATGACACTTAAGGTACCATTCATACTTGTTGAATGTGACCCCAGAGATGTACTAGAATACTATAAATTTGAGCTTCGATCTACACATTATTTAAAAACTTAATGATCTGGATGTCTCATCAGCCAATTACTAACATAAAGTTTAAGTGAAAAATTCTGGAGTTATTCTTCACTTCCTTTATGTAAATACATCTTAATTTATGTAATTATATTAAGTAGAATACTTATAATAAATGGGGCTTGGTTGAATATGACTCTGATTAGTAGGTGTTGATTAATCATAGATTTCCCGTTTACGTCTGTATATGCAAGAATCGACGTGCGTCGAGTAACAAAAATGACCGCCATTAGAAAACAGTTAGGTACAAAAATAAAAATGCAACTGTTGTTCTAGCAATTTGCGTTGATTTTCTTGAGATGGATTGATCCATTTTCCCTTTTTTAATTCTGTGTGCGAATTATCCGTTCTGATTAAGCCAGTAATACGTATTGGAGTTTTTGAAATCCAATAGAGCTAAACGGAATATTGCGCTATGAAATATAACATTTTTATTCAGAGGTTCAGAGATTTAATGGATTGCTCTCCGTGCTATAGAGAAGACGGAAGGCTACAACAGGATGTGGTGTGTAAAAGCTTCAAAGGCTCGGCGTGTTCGGAGGCCAAGCTTAGAGTCAAGAGTCAAGGTGTCTCCTTTGGCACAGTAAAATAATACAGCTGGGTTTTCACATCAAATTTGGATTTCATTATTTATTTACAGCTCATAAAAACAAACAACTAAATGAATATGGTTACCGACCATTGTGGTTATTGGGGAAGAAATATTTATTAGATTATAAACATAAATATTTAGTAAATATTATATATATATATATATATATATATATATATATATATATATATATATATATATATATATATTTATTGTTTNTATATATAATTATTGTTTCCATGAATAGGCACTTAGTTCATTTCTACAAAAGGTAATGGTCTGTAGTTGTCTCGATTATCCAGAATAAATGGAAATAAATCCTAAATTACAAAAATAATTTTTCATATGAAATTGAAAGGGGATTCCTAATACAGTGCGGTGTTTTAAGAGTAATCCCATTTTCAATTCGTTAATGCTTGAAAAAAGATTACTATGACTTCTACTTCTTCTTTTCATACGCCTTTCACCAAATGATGCATCGAGATTTTTCAGAATTAGTTCCCATTGGTGACAAAAATATGCTAAGTCTAGTAAATATTTATATTAGGATTCGAATTATTAGCGTCTTCGTAATTACGTATCTTTAATTTTTAACCCTCTTTTACGAATCCTGTACATTTATTTCTTAGATATTGAAAACATTCTTAATTTGATCTATAAAATTACATGAAATTGTTGAAGGGAGACGTAAGATTTTCAGCTCTGCGCTGTGAAAGTCTTTGGCAGGGTTAGGGCTCAGATTTGAGTCCTACCAGAGGAATCAGAACATTTGTACAATATTTTCATATTACCAATTTTATAGCAGAGTTCTATCCACACAGATGGTATAAATCTCCATTAACTTCGGAGTGGCGCCTGTGTCTAATTGCTCTTCGTGGAACAAACGTATTATCGACCTTTTTGGCGTAACACTGTTTTGATAAAATTTTCAGAGATTCAGGTAAATATGAGAAGCGTCTTCACATTCATTACCCTCAAGAATGATATTTGTCGAAAAAGTACTTTAAATTTTTAATATCCTAAAAACCTACAAAATTAGAAAACTCTTAAACCATACGAAATATTATTTTTTAACAGAACTCACTGTATAAGCTTTCACGCAGACAATAATTTAGAACCATTAATATAAATAAATTAATTATAATCATACATTAATTATAAACATAATTTTGTTATGAATATCAGGAGCACATGACTTAAAAATTAAAAATAAAATAGTTTACGATAGCACACTTCCTGTAGTTGATTCGATCACTAGGCGCAGTCACTGAGCCGGGTGTGAAAGTGTGTACTGATATCAAGTTACCTGACTAATTGTTATATATGTGTCTCTCCGCTTGTGGAACTAATGAAGATAAATATATTATGCTGCTTATATATTAGACTGTGTGTATTCCCACGCTTCTGAAACTAATGAGATCCAGGATTCCGTGAAAAAACAAATCTCATTCTACACGGCCGCCTTACGCTTTTCAGCTTCCTCCATAAAAGTATCTACTGTTATGCCTCACCCTACTCAAGACATCGGGACGTAGGCCGCCAAACATCCAGGCATCTCTCCCCGTACAATGGGAAAATAAAGAGACACAGATTGAAAATTCTGTAAACAAAATGAAATTAATAGATATTCACTTTGTTACGTCAAATATTGCTTAAACTCTAGATTTAAGCGAAAAGAAAAACACAGTTGAGTTTTTAACAACATTTTGTATGCAACACTTTCCCACAAAATACATTAGCCACTCTAATATTATATCTAAAATTTATGCTTACAAATTATTAATTGCTTGTAATGTCAAATTTTCTCACGACGTTGCAGATTACAGTTAATTTTAGTGATTTTTATTGTATATTGAATTAAGTGGGAAGAATTTTACATAGTTACATTAAAGTTGTATCAAAAGTCTCCAAAATAATATTTGATGAGAAATTTCATTGTATTCATAATAGTCTAGGCACTTTAAATATGATTTTTGAGGCAAAGTGTAACGAATCAGAAATGTCGCCTCACAGTTCGTAGCCGCTGAAGTTCACACTGAACCGCCAAATATCAAAGAATAGCGACTCTCCGGCGACAGTAATATGACAGGTTCTAGACATCAGGGTAATGGGAAGGCTCCAGAATACGCGGCTAAAACCTTTCTGACACAGAAATGTAACTTGAAATTCTCAGTAGCTTCGGCGGTATCTGAATCATCCCTATAAAAACCAAGAAAAATCATATTCTGCTTATTACGAGTAGTGAAGTTATTTATATATATCGTGACCAATTAATATTAAAATTAAATAAAAATTTGAACTGGAAATAATTAAATCTAGATCAATTGCATCGCTTTTCAATATTATATAATTTTTAACAATACATTTTGAATGTTCTCTCATCTCCTTCAGGATGAATCACAAAATTAAAATAATGGATTATTGTTAGTTTGCGTGAATATTCGATTCATTAATATGGAGTGGTAATCATTGATGGTGTGAAATACGCCGTTTTTTGTTATAGTTGCAAGCATTCCAATTGAGAGGGTTTCATGAGATTATTTTTTAGAAAAACTTATTAAGATCAATACTAGCACAAGTCTTTTCCCAATTCTTTGGTATGTAATAGATAATCCGACGCTTCCGAGGAATTTTACTTCTTAGTTCTTCACATGATTATCGCTTTAATTTTACTCGTCCTTGACAATATTTACTAAGAAATATTGGTCACTGGTGTATCTCTCTCAGTTAGCACTTAAAACCGTATGAATTTCTTTGTCATAAGATGACATCAGAGGACAAATATTCAAAATTTGTCAACCACGCTGTCAATCTTGGACGCGATTGACGTTCGTGACAGACTATCTTACAATATTTGAGATTCAGCTAATTGTTTTTGAGTGAGAAATGATTTCACATTCAGCATACTGAAGAATAATATTTATGAGTGAATTGTGCAATAACATAAATGCAAAGTAGTATACTTAATCTTGCTTTTATTTTCTTTCTAATGAAAGTATTATGTTTTTTATTCAATCTTTATTTGGGCGCTCGCGAAGCGTTCTCTGGAGAGGAAACTCAAAATAGATGAGGAATTGCCAACTACAAATTTTCTTAAAATGTAAATATGTTCGTAAATATTATATTATGACATACATTATTACACAAATTATTTTTCTTTGTATTCAAAATATACACATGATTTACTTCACCACTTCATTTTTGTCTCTTTGGCACCGTCAGTGACATGTGCCCATAAAATAGTATTGAACTTCGATGACGTATAGAAAATGCAGATTTTTATAGACTAGAGAAAAGACTTGTCACCAAAAGGTAAATTACATTTTTTGATATGTTCGGAGAAAAAGCTAACAAGCATATCAAAATGTAATGTTCGTCCGTTCCTCAATATTAATAATTTAAATTTATATGAAAAATCCTACAGGTAAATCATCGTAATGTTGATAAGCAAACTTTTTATATTTTAACACGTAAATCTAATATTGAACGTTTATAATTGATTTTGTAAGTCTATGTATTTGCTCCATCAGTTTGCTGAATGTTGATTTTTATCATTAAGCACCAAATTTTAAATTGAACGACTAGCTTTATTAATATGGAATAATAACTAAAAATTATATATTCTGATAGTTTATACATTGAAACAAAGAATATTAAACATAAAATCACTCACCCGCACCTAGACCTTGCGAGTAGCCGATGCTGTGAGGTCAAGGAAGAACAAGAGAGAAGGTTGAGGTAAAGCTCAGCAGAGGGGATTTTAGAGAACTAAGAGAGGGTACTATAAACGCGTGGGAGGATACAGCCGTCATAGATCGCGGAAATACGGCCAGAAAAATTTCATCCCGTGAGAGGAGAACAATGTTGGTAGGCGCCGCGTGCGCCATCGCGGCTGTAGCTGCGATGTTGCTGTCGGCGCTACCAGAAGCGACAGCGGTCTCCATGAATACGTGGATCACAGAAGCACCAGGTAAACACTACAACTATTCTTTTACAAAGCATTATTGGCGTTTCGGCGTCATATATCAGATAGTAATATTAAATAATTTCTATTTCAAAACTTTGATGGAAACAAGTGTCAGTTCCAAAATATCTCGTCCGAAAATCTAGGGTTTGAAATAATTGCTATGCACTTCGTTTCTTATATTTTCTCTCCATTTATCTACTATCTCGTTGTATCAAATTATAGTGCTAAGTATTCGTTAAGACATAGATAACACCTGATTTTTCAATACTTCTGTTATTTCTATTTCTTCAAGATATTTTCTTACGCTTCTTAGATTTAAAATTTTGTATGTCAAGTGTTTTATTCAGTTTTTATTTAACCGTTTTATTACTTTTTTTAAATATGGTAAAAAATTATAAAAGTATGCACCATAATAATTTTCATTTTGAATAATCAGTAAATACATGATGACAGAAAATTTATTTTTCTGTATTGTTTTCAAACATCATACTACACGTTGTTTACAAGTCCTGGAGAATTTTGAATTAAAACTTGTGATATGCTAAAACTTGAATATTTGTATGAACAAAAAAAGTTTCGTGCAACTATAACCTTGGAATATACACCTGATTCAAAATCTCAGAAACGTTTCATTGGCAGCGAGAAAACTTTCATTTGACGTTTCCAATATTTTAATTGTACTTAATCGTGGGATAAACGAAGAATAAATAGTCAAACAATCGTTTTTGTTATTTTCAGGATTATATAAAAAAAACATAATGCAACCATTTATATATTTTCAGTGATTTAACATAAATATATTTACACTACGTTTAGATAATATAGTTGTACTGAAACCCGAAAATCATGCTCAGTAATTACCAAAACGTCACTTGCTTCTCAAACACAAGACCTTAAATGATATATCATGTTTTTTAGAACCACCTTTACCTGTTTGCTTGAAAGATGCAAAACGACTTCAAGACTGCCTTCACAAATCATTTCATAACGATGGTAAGTAACCTGGAATGGATTGCTGTTAACAAAATTAGATTCAATGAGATTATACTGGGGTATCATGTTGAAACGACTGAAGGAAGAGTTGGAATTTTTGCATCTTAACTTACGCAGTTGTTTCATAAGATAAAATAGTCGAAAGTATCAGGAAATATCCTACACCGTAATATGTAAATTAAATACACGTGTAACATTATACGTCAATTTTTTTTCTTTGTATCAGTTTCTTCTGTCCGTGGAACTTGGATTCTCACGTCTCAAGTACATTCACAGGGCTGATGAAACTTCGTTTATTACTCTGCTTCCCTACACCAAAGTCTACGTGACTACTAATTTATTGGTGGATGTATTTAATTTATCTTATTTAACTATGTTTTAGATATCATTCTTATGGACTTTTTTTTCTAAGATTAGTATGGAAGAGAGGGGCATTGATCCGCTTCGACGTTGTGCTAGGAAACTAGAGTAAAACAAAAGGCTGTTAACAAGTACTTATCCAAGAAAACCATCAGTATGCTTTAATCTAACATCAAAATGAATAGCAGCTATTATTTTAAAATAGATTGTAAGCTCAGTGATCAACAATAAGCTTTGTAAGCGAGATACACCACACAGAATCCTAGTAACATGTAAACTGAAATGCGAAAGGAATAAGTTTTGTTCGTAAAGATATGAGCAATAAATAGAAATTTAAAAGTAATTACGATAACAAGTAATTTTATAGGTGAAATAAGTGTAATCTGTATGTATTAATCTATTAATACGAATTTCAGAGTATATTTAGATTCTCTCGTTGGATCAGCAAAACAGCATTGGGATTTATAAATCCAAGACGATGCCTTTACTCTAGAAACTTTGAGGTCAATTGTGTACATCTTGAATAACTCTGTCATTGAACTACATTCGAACACATGAATTCGAGGAGATTATTTTATTTAGATTTATTTGAATGCAGTATTTTCCTTGTCACGACATCATCTTCACAACTTTTGTCTATGTCATATACAGAGTGTATCGTCCTTGCGAGTTAATAAAAATCCATTTTCGTAAATAGCACTTACGGATATATTTTTGTAGTTTTAAACATTAAATGAAACGCAGTATTGTAAGGGGTTTATTCTCAAATTCAAAGGAAATATTATTTTTTTCAAAAAGTGGAGTAAACGTTATTTTCAGAATGAACGTGAGACTAAAATTGAATTTTGTTAAGGTAATTCACGGAGTTCCAAGAGGAAGTAACAAAGTTGCGAAAATGAAAAATTATTCTATGTATTTTGAGAATTTTATTTATTGTATGTACACTTTAATACGATAAAAGTCATTAATGTAACAATATAATTTCTTAACAAAACGTTTAGTTTTATTTGTGATAAATTACGTGTAATAACGCAACAAGTTACAAAGACTAAATTTCGGCAATTTATTTTCCCTTCATCAAGGTTTTGCAGAAAGAGAACCAAGACTAAAAAACACGAACTTCGGTGAAAATCATTATAAGTACAAATACACCTAATTTATGTAGCTATTCACTTAAGAATAAAAAACACCAATATATGCAATAAATGTAAATATCATACCTGTGTATTTCCATAGCTGTGCTTCAACGTATGCGAGAATAATTCCATCACTATTCTCGACACACACCACAGAGATAATACTTATCTTGTGAGTCAACTGCAAAAACGGCAAAAGTGTATGAGGCAACTTCGTACCCACTGTTACCAACCCCTGTCATTGTGCTGCTTTGTATATTGCTGCAATTGTCTGTCTTTTGATTTTAAATGTCTTACGATTCAATTTTGGAAATGTCTTCTATTTCCTTTTCTAACCTATTTTGTCATTTTTAAGCGTTTTAGTAAAAGTTCAAATATGAAGAATTCTTCAAATTATGATCTATATTCTATACTACGATCTATTATGATCTATATTCTATATCTATATTAAAATGTTTTCTTTGATTAACATTGCGTACATAGATTTGAAATAATGTTGCGATTGCTTAAGTTTAAATACCCAGTAATTTAAATATTAGTTGTATTACGGACATAAAATCAAGTTTTATATATATCAAAAGAACATGAGGAACGCATGAAAAGTATTAATTTTATCCTTTTGAGAACTTGTTGGATTTACAATAAGTATTGAGGCTTCAAAAATATAACACATTCAACACATTACATAGGAAAATTTCCATCTCCTAAGAGCGCTTTAATATTTGAGAATGTTCATTTTCTTAAAATGTCTCCATGTTAAGTATCCAGGGCATTTGGCACATAAAACTAAAATTGGCTCATATTGAATAAAATTGATATAATTGAATGAGTTTCACTTGGAGGAAAGTCATTAAACGCTCATGGAAATAAATTTCCTAAAATGATTGGAAAGATTTAAGAGAAGGGTTCTATCTTTGTAGATTTAGAACCACCTCCTCGCCATCCACTTCGCGTGGGCAGGTTATCTGCAGGGAGAGCCGGAGGCACTGTGGACGTCCATCTTGCCATCGATGGATTTCATACGGTTAGGTAAGCCGCGGATAGTGTAAATATTTCTCTTACGAATTACTTTTTAAATTTTGTTTACTTGTGAATGTTACTATGGATATATTTTAAATAGATGTATTTTCAGTAATGTATGGAGTTGCTGCGTATTTTAAGATACCAAGATTTATGAGCAAATGATCGTGTGACTGGGATTGCGAATGGGGTTGTTTCATAGGAGTGATTTCTATTGGTAAAAGAAATTGTCATATCTACAACTAATGAAATCCGGGGCGCGAGTCGTTTTGGAACACCCTCCATAATCAAACCGTACTCGAATGTCTTTACATTCCTACATTCAGTCCAACACATGTATATTTTAAGATATTGAAGTTTGAGTAGCATTTAATAATGAACGCAGATAGTGTTTACTTACTGTTACACCAAAAGTTGAAGAATGTATTTCAGTTTACATTTACGTGTAGGGTGATCATAACGAAACTTGTTGAAGGATGAGACCAGGGTCGAACCAACTCTCTCGCTCCCGCTCGGTACACAACAATGTTCAGAGAAACTGAAATAGAAAGCGAAACATTTTTCCAGATCTTTTAAAATGAAATTTAAAAAAAACTTACAAACAACACCCTAGATGCTCTCAAAGTTCCAAGATTGAACACCGGTCGGAGTACGTTGCAGCCCACCTCATGTTATGTCTCGCTTGTCGGACACTCATTCGCGCTTGCCCTTCTCCGTTATTTCCTGAAGTCTTAGTATAAGTCCAATAGCTTTTAAATCAAACGTTTTCCGTCGGTTAGGTTTATTAGGATATTCATTTTTTCAAGGTTTCAACTAAAGGTTTCTTATCCGATAACCACAAAAATGAGTGAGGGTAAAGATCTACTCATAATCACCGAAGAAATCGAAATGAGCCAGCCATATGTAATTAAAATTGATTTGTAAGAAACTGCCCTATTCATGGAGTTTAAAGATCTCTGCTGTTGTCATTTGTGTGACGAGGTATGATAAAAAGATATCGTCTTGACGCATTGTACAAGAATAAAACATTGTACAAGTATTTATTAGACAACAAGCCGAGTAGGTCTGGGAGTCTGTTACATAGACACGTGTAATTTGTTGGACATGGTAACGTGCGTATTTGTAAGTGAATGTCTAGGTTAGTCGTTTATTTTGTCAGAATATGGGGCTCGGTTGCCTAGTCAGCAACCTAGCGCACTACCTTCTGAAATACAAACGTCAGATAAACAGTTGACGAACGTTGACGTTTTCTCGTACGTTGACTAGAAAAACTCGAAATGCTGTACACAAATTCGACGCTATTTCTGTACTTTAGTATAAAAGATCTTATATTTGATATTTTTCATCATTTATAACCATTCAGAGACAGCTATTTGTGTTTCGAGAGTGACTAGATGAAAAATAAAATTAAAATAACTCTGCAAAGCACCAACGATAACAATGGTTTCTCAGAAATCGGTCTTACCTTGTGCAGAATCATTAGAATGCGATTATTAAGCAACACAGACGCAAAGTTCTTTTGAATATATCATATTCAACAAACTAGTAAAAGTATGACATCATAGGTTACTTTCTAGTCATAAATACTCTGGGAATCTTACTGAGCTTATATATAGCACGCAAAATGTGTATTACGAATCTTAGACATAGAAACGGTAATTTGTAATAACAACAATAATTATTATTTTATTGGGGCTTTATGGCTCGCCCACAACTAGGTCATTACAGCCTTAGAAACTGTTAAGGTAATAACACAGTAATACTTTGAATTCTGGAAGCGTTTTTAAGAACTTAAGGCGCGTTTTCCTCGTTCACTGCAGTTATGGTGGTAGTAGTTGAGCGGTATTTTGGCTACATAAAATGATGAGTCGGGAATCAAATCCGGGATATCCTGCATGAGTTGATTTAATGAAATAAAAATGCCAAACAATTACATAACCAACACAACTCGTTAATTACGAGAGACTTAAATTAAAGTGAAAATGAGGACAACTTGCCGATGTTTCATTCCTCTCATACCTGCGCAGTGAACACGCAGAGCTGGAAGTGACAGCGCATTTAAGCCGAGGAATAATCCATGGATCTTTCTGGATATGGCACGACGGCCTGTGGTTGCCCATCCCTCGCAAGGATGTTAATACGACTCATGCCCCAGCTAATGCAAATGGTGGGGCTGCCAGAGTCTTTTGTGAGTATCTTAATATATCCTTCTCATAAATGATTATGTTTCTCTGAATATTTAAATAATTAGTGAATATTAGATTAATAGTAATTATCGGTCGGTACCTAAAATCTCCTTCCAACCCCCTTCCTTTAAATAACGAATAATCTGAAGGACGCTATCTAAAGATCTGAATCTAGATACATAAATATTAAATTTTGAACGATGACAAATAAAATGAAGTGAAAATTTCCTAAAACAATTAAGAATTCAAATATGAAAATATTACATGTTCGACTAAAAAATGTTAAAATCTTTTGTTCCATACACTCCCTTTGCATATGACAAGATAATATTTGATTATTCTCCGCACAACGTAATTATTATTTCTACAAGAGTTTCTAATATAATTTATGTGATTAAAATGACACCAAAAACAGTTCACAAGCACTACTGAAAAAATGAAATAAATAAACAAATTGCGGTCAAGAGAGAGCATGGAAAATCTATTCTCTTTAAAATATGTGGCGGTGCTTGCTTTTACCAAATAATTAAGACATATGGGTCAAACTAAACAATGGAAAAATCGTATCAAATCCTCAGGACATCGCAAATTTGTTTAATTCTTACTTCTCAGAAGTAGGTAAAATAACGAACTCAATATATCCTCCAACAAATCCAAGTCAACAAATCCATGTCCTCCAATTATATCCACCCACGTACCCAATTCTATGTTCACTTCTGAAACTAACGCCAGAAGTGAAGTCATGAGAATCATCAGCTCATTAAAAAAAAATTTTCAACAAGCATAGATGATATACCCCAGTTTATTGTTAAATTTTCGTCCCACGCTATATTAAATCAACTCTTAAATATTTTCAATAGTTCTTTATCAGAAGGGGTGTTTCCCAACATATTAAAGAGAGCTAAAGTGAAACCTTTACACAAGAATGGAAATTAACTTAATGTTGGAAATTACCGACCAATATCTCTACTACCCACTTTCTAAAAAATCCTAGAAAAATTGTTCTATAAGCGCCTTCTAGATTTTTTTTATCAAAAAATATTCTCTCTCACGATCAACACAGTTTTAGGAAATCCTTTTCCACTACAAGCGTAATATTTTCTTTCTTAAACAATGTTACCACATCTCTTGACCGTGGAGAAAATTCTCAGGGTGTTTTTCTTGATTTATCCAAAGCATTCGATATTATCGATCACGAAATTCTCCTTCCAAATTGCATTGTTTAGGCATTCGTGGCTAATTTCTTATTTAAAAGATAGATATCAACAGGTCGAAATATCCTACACTAAAAATTAAATACTTCAGCGTTGTTTTTCAGAAACAAAGCCACTTACTTGCGGAGTACCCCAAGTTTCAATTCTCGGTCCTATACTCTTTTTATTGTATGTGAACGACATGTCATCATCCACATCAGATTGCAAAATGGTTCTTTTTGCTGATTACACTACTTTACTATGTAAAAACGCCAACGCTCAAAACGTTTTGTCTAACCTTTCGACTTGGTTCCATGCAAATCGTCACATTGTAAACACTGACAAAACAGTGTCTGTCATTACACAATAGTATCACAAAATCTTTACCCCAGGTTTCTCTTTCTTTAAACGGACCACAATTAAAATCTGTTACGAATACAAAATTCTTTGCTCTCCATTTTCAAGACAACCTCAAATGGAATTGTCACGTTGATAATCTTAATTCCCAATTAAGCAAATTGTGATACTCATTCCGAATCTTAGTTAACGTAGTTAGTTCACGTATTTCCCGTTACGTATATTTTGCAAACGTTTACTCCCATTTACGTTACGGCATAACCTTCTGGGGCAATTCCGGTCAGAGTATACAAACTTTCAAGAATTCAGAAGAGGATAGTTCGGATAATTTGTAAATCTCACCCCCGAAACTCTTGTAAACTTTTATTCAAATATTTAAATATCTTAACACTTCCCTGCATTTATACCGTCGTGTTTGTTAAGACCGAATTACTGAAGTGCCACCCTTGCTTCATACGAAACAATCTCGTTCACGAACACAAAACTTGCAATAGTAATAATATTCATCGCCTTAGAGTGTCAACCACTCTTTGCTAAAAAGGACCATATCATTCGGGAATCGTTCTATTTAAATCCCTACCCAAGAATACAAAAGTTATTATGAAATTGAATCTCTTCAAATCCGCGGTTAAAAACTACCTGCTGCACCAGTGCTTCTACAATGTAAAAAAATTATTGATTTTAATAAAAGTTAAATCCATCTTGTACTTTATCACGCCATTTCTGTAGTACTTTTTAAATAACTTATAACAATTTCAAAAACTATTTTCTTGCATGATCGTTGTTTCTTATGATTTATATTAATTTAGGTTTATGTGTACTCAACTTTGGCACAGTTGTGTACATGAATTCTGTAGCCCCACCCTGGACCGGGTTTTTCTCCGGTTTTCCTTCTAGTAGAGGCGGATTTCTGATACAGGTTCTCTAGGCTTTGTCTAGGGGTGTGTTTATTGTAACAATAAATCGTGAATTTAGTGTTATTTCAATTCTTATGAATTTTAAACACTATACTCAGAATAATCTATAGTTCGATAATAATTTGTACATGTAAATTTTTTGCGTTAAATTACAAACATATTGACATTCTATTAACAGTATAACTCGCAGTTAACTTTCCATCTTATCTAGGAATTTTTGCTGAAATTTGAATACGCATCTGCCTTAGAGCCCTTGATCGGAATTGATGGGATGGTCCCTTGCTTGCTTCCGGAGAGTAAATTAGTTTATTGTCCTCCGTGTGGTTGTACGTAGTTTGTACTGTTTTATTTAACAATAAATGTATTTATTTATAATTGGCAAAAAAAAGTCGACCATCGCGAATTTCAACTAAAATTTTTTTTTTTTCTTGTTAATTACGTTGAAAATTGAGGTTTATGCCCATTGATTCCAGATGTCATTTTTACCATGATTTGTCTAATGAACTCTATTCATAAGTAAAAGTCAATTTTCTTGTAATTTTTTAAATTTGTACCTCCAACAGACAAAGGCGTTACTTGTGTGCCCGTTAACATCAATTTGAAATTCTGATGGATTGCACTCTCTCATTCTGAGTGAGTTCCTGCTGCACCAGCTAAAACGCATTGTTTTGGTCGCAATAGCGCAAATTGTGAAATAGAAAATCTTGAATCAGGAAATCGCTGTTTGATAATATGATGAATTTCCTTTAATTCTTCATTATGTTTAACTTCGAAGTCACATGTGATAGTACACAATGATTTCTTAATCAACGAAGCATGTTTCGTTAAGGATCACAAAAACGTTTCACACTTTGCTCATAAAAAGTTAAAAACACTTTTTCATAATTTTTACACTCTGAACTACCCTCAATTTTAGATCTATATTGAAATAAAAACAGTTCTCTCGCGGAAAAACTGTCAACTGATTTGTAATTTACTTCTTGCGAACAAATAGTTTTTAAATTTCCAGTGAACATGCTTTGTTAATTCCGGCCATTGTTCCTCACACAAAATAACGGCGAATTGCATATATTAAGTGAAAAATGGGCCTAAAATCCAATATTTAGTTTAACCAACAATATCGTCTCCACTGATTACTGAGTTTCTACTTCATTGACATTCGTTCATTATTGAATGTTTTTCTTCAAATTGATTGTGTGGATTACGCGAAATTGAGGATTATCAGTTACGACATAAACAATTGTCGGTGTGCACTCACAAATAATGTATGGTATATAATTAATACGTGTGCTAAAAATATTTTAAAGCTTTCCATGAAATTGCAAGAGAAAACTAATTAACGTAAGAAATTAAGCATATTTTGTTTTATAACATAATTCATAATATTCTACTTTTTTCTTACTACTGAATTATAGTTTTACTAAAAATTTGGAAACACAATTACAGTCAATTGAGTTTTACTTATGAATAGAGTTATAAAGACGAATAATCATGAATTCTGAAAAACTATATAAATCGTGAAATATAATACCTCGATGTAATTGACTATATATCAGTCAATTATGAAAAAAATGGATGAAATTTTTACCAATAAAAATTCAATGCATTTGGGTATTTTTCAAATAACAATCGCAAAAATCCGTGATATTGTATTTTGGAAAATTGATTTTGAAAAAAAGTAGTATTTTCCGTTTTTGAACTCAAGAATTCTCTTCGTTTGACAAAAATAAAATAATAATATTGTTGAAAACAATAGAATGGAGTCTAAACTTTACGTATAAAACACTATAATTATCTTTCTGAGAGTACTTTTAAAGCATTTTTCATTTGCTGTTCATATATGTTTGATTTATGTTAAAACAAACTTGGATTTACTCAATGGTAAAAAATGACAAAACTTTGGAATCAATTAGCATAAACATCATATTTAAAGTAATTAACTAAAAAAAAAGTTTTTATTGAAGTTCGCGATGGTCGACTTTTTTTTTTGCCGATTATACAAAGAGTGACCCATATACCATTTATTCTAATATGATTAAATTAAAAAAAAAATAATTATAAGGTGAAGTGTATGCTAGCCAGTTCGCCGTTCCGGGAATGTGACTCACTGACAAGGGAGTTAATTTTCAGAGAGTCAATCCTCGTTCACAAATAAAATAGAATGCGTATAAAAAGGTTTCGTGTAAAAGAAATAGTTTGGTTCAGTGCCTACAACTTTCACACTGAAAAAAATTGCCTGGCGTCAAAATTCGAATAAGTAAATACATAAATAAAAGAACAGTTTTCTCCAGGATATGTGTAATCCACATTCCTTAATGTGTAATTCTTTGCATTTATATTTAAATTAAGGAAATGTTTTATTGCATATCTGATCGCGTTGCTATGAAGTGTGAAATTAGCAGTGATTCGGGTCTCTTGATGTATGACATCTTGTCTCGATAAAAAGTTCGGGAACCCATGTCCTTCTTCGTTGAGCAGTTGTCTACATTGCTTCTTGTTCTAGTACTTATTCGTGACATTCTGCTGCGCAGTGAACGTGTGTCGTCGTCCTCCGAAGCGCGTTGCTGGTTGCATGTTGCTGTGCGCTGCCGCGTGGCGCGTCTCCATGCATCTGCGCGGAGAATTCGACTGGCGCGTGGGTCGACGTCATCTGATCGTCCGTCATGCGGAACTCCGCACCGGGGATCCACCGCTCAACGGCGGAGGACAACCTCGCGCACAGAGGGGCTTCGTCAACGTCACCTTTTGGCCAGCGCATGGCGATGACTTAGTCGGTGAGTCATTGTGCTAACCAACAAAAAAAAGTTCTGTTTTCATCCATTAATTGTACAAGAGGTGGATGATATCAAGTATTTGTACAGAACACGGGCGTTCTGGAATGAACATTTTTCACGGATTGACCGAACATTTTTTTTAGAAAGTCTTGACACCGCACCCCAAAAATATTAATATTTCGAAATAAGATGGTTGGACGATATAAGGTTTAGTTATGCCTAATATATTGTTCAATATTCATGATATAAATCTGCAAGTCTCTTCAATTGAGTACACCATAAATTAAAAAAACTTACTTAAATATATAACAGTTTGTTAAAAAATGCGTTATTTTCGAAAAAACCTTCCGAGTGTGATTATATCTGACATAATGACTGTTCACGGCAGATATGTGCAGGCTCCTGGGCGCTAAAACAACGCAATTGGGCATTCGCACGTAAAAGTTAGTCGGTTGACGGGCTCCGTCGTGCCATCAAGACAACTCCCGCGCAGCGGATGATCCTGGCTACGCTATCTAATGATTAAAAGACACTAGGTCGGGTTCGAAGTGATAGTTACGCAGGACAGACAGGAGACACGGGTCATTCAGGTGTAGTCATGTTGTTCCTCGCCGAAAATCATTCTTGGTGTTGTTATCATTTTGCTAATGTTAGCATTTTGTTAAAAGTTTAAATTAACAAGTCTCTGTGCTTCTTGTGTGTGTGTTGTTTTGAGACTTGAGTAAAAATGTGACCTTACAAGGATTTGAACCTGAACCCAGACCACAATCTCTACCCATTTAACCCCTCAGATATCTTAAGAATATTTTAGAAAATAATAATTTTGTAATGCTGGTCTAATGATAGTGTCTTTTGCTATCTCGCTGAGCGGTAGGACGTGGGTTCAAATACTGCTCGGCCGAACCAAGTGTGGTTTTCAGCTGGAGCTTCCCTCACCTACTCCAGACAAATGTCGGTTCGTTACCACGAATTCCCTGGCAACCCAACATTTCCCCTTCTCAATTCCCTCACCCAAGTCACGGTTAGGTGGAAGATATGAAATAAATAATAATAATAATAATAATAATAATAATAATACCATATTGTTGCAGATGAGACAATGTCGGAGTACTTGAACGAGAACGCGCAGCATATACTTCGAGCAGTTGATGCAGACGTGTGCTGGGCGATGCTATCACTTTGTAAGCAAATGGTGGAGCGTCTATTCGAAAGAGTGCCTTTCGATGAGCTCGTCAAGCCTCAAGATGCAGCGTCCCAAGAACACATGAACCAAGTGACTCCCCATTAACTGAAGGTTTTTGCGTCCAACAACATTCTAGAAAAACTTACAATCACACGGAATATAATTACTGCAACGCGATTGTGATAGCGAAGGGAAAAATGCATTTAAATGATTTCGAGTCAAAAAATATGATCAAAATTTGAGAATTGTTTTTTCCACCAAATTTACACGACTTAAGCAATAATTTCAGTTTATCATTAACTTAGGAAACTATATCAGATCTTATCTTAGAGTGGTGCCAAGTAAGAAGAAAGATCTTTATTTATTTTTTATTTTCGAATAAACTGTTCACGAATTTTTACGTTGAAATACCTTTTTCTGTGGACAGCTATGTTGAATGGTCAGTTCGTGCAAACGTTTCATCTTGTACACCTATATAAACAGTTTCATAGTTCTTCAGTGACATTAAGTTAATAAAACAACATTTCAATACCACCGAATGTAGAATTCGTACTACTGTGGGTAATAGTCAATTTCAAACCTGTTATAGCCATAATTTCAAAGTATTATATGTATTTAATATTATATTATTTGCAGTAATTGTTGGTATTACAAATGCGAAAGTTCCTTTTACCATAATTGATAGTATAAAACAGACATTTGGCCGCAATAATGTACTGTTTTATAAATTTGATGTCATCGTACAGGAATGAAACTGGCAATTCAAGAGTGAAAGAAGAAACTTTTAACCTAACCACACCTACATTATTAATTTACATAAGCCTTCAAATGATCTCAAAATGTGAAAACAATTTAGTGAACTCCTGTACAAAGTGTCGTACCTCACGAGTGCAAATCAATAAATTATACACGACGATTGTCTAGTATTTTTAAGGCAATTAAACGTAATATACCAACTAAAATACCTAAGAATGTGAAAATAAACTATTTCGTTTAAGATAATGAATGTCATTAAATTCATAATGAACATGTACTTCGAGCTATTTGTAGTATCACCTAGAACTTAAGAAAGTGAAATTACAAAAATTCAAATTTTGTATTTTAAAACAAATTACTAAACAATATATACACACTGAAAACGATTATGATCTCGTCCCTGTGCACAAAACTCATATTTGAAACGAAATCTCTTTTGTGGCAATTAGTTGAGTATTTTGGGATAAAATAGTATATTTAGAAAAAGTTACCTTTTGAAAATAATGTATTACGTGATATTCCATCCGCAAATTATTGCTGTAACATTTTCACTTGTCACTGTCTATTTCCTTTCTTTTCAATTTTTTTCGAGGTACATTCGAAGAATTTTGGCATTTTATTTTAATTGCGTATACTTTTATTAAACTTCATTACTGCCATATGAGACGTCTATATTCATGAGAGAGAGAGATTTGATGAAATCATAAATATATTTAATATAGTGCGTACAAAATGCAACGTTGCAAGACTTGATTTTCTTCTTCTTTTCGTGGCTATATTTCTTATTACCTAATTTTATTTCTCTATGTACGATCTTGAAGCATTAATGGAAAATATAATCTCAGTGCCACTCTTATGACAATATTGCGTATTAAGACTAGTTTAATCCGTTCAATGTTTCAGAAATAGTGGTAAATATGTTCATGAAAAATTGTGATTATCTACGATATGTTGTTTTCATTTAAAAATCAGGTGTCCCGTTTTATGAATTTTCGAGCCATTCAACCGTGGTGAATTGCAGTATGGTGATTATATGACGATAACATATATATTGCAAAGAAAAGGTAGAAATACTTATCTATAACCTACTGATACATCTCTAAGAAGACGAAATGAGAGGTGTACATGAGGGAAAGAAATTTGTGAATACACAAGATAGAAGCCGATCGTTAAAATGCCGCAGGCTTTGGAAATGTTAACACTGTTAGAACAGGGAATGTGAAAAACAAAAATTAAAAAATCAAATTTTAATCTTATATTAAGCAAATCGAGAATTTTGATGATACTTCAACGTCAAATAACAAATTTGTATACAACACTTCATCGTCAACGATAATGAAATGGTCGATTGGCGGTATTGACGATAATTTTTGAAACTTGGATTGCAAACTAAACTTAACAAAGTAAACTTTTACTTAAAAATAATTTATGAATATGTATCGTAAATCCGTTTTTATCGCAAATCCGTTTCCAATATTTATGAATATGTAAAAGGCAGATCACTAAATTTTGCTTCCACATTTTATATTAGAGAGGCACTTGAAACTTTTTATTGAGTTACTCGCTCCGATATGTAAAAAACTCCGATAATGAAAAACCGATACGCCTATAAATTTTATATTAACGAAATCTGTTGAATGATGAAATGGGTTTTAAAGTATCAAAAGGAAAGGGAAATATAATTAAAGACTTATTTTTCTTTATTTTAATGATACACATTCATTATTATTTCCTCACGAAAAATGTCACCAAAAATCTACGAGTGCAGTTAACAAGAAAGCAACGTAACATTTTACTGAATTAATAATGAATATACTAAAAAATGTATTAATATTTAAGTTGATACCTCTATCAGAGATGAAATAAAAAGCTTGTGGAATCTAGATAGGGTTTTCATATGCACTTTAAACAAATCTATCAGGAAAGAAGTGACTGCTGATTTTATGAGGCATGTGTAAAGGTTTCTTTTGCATCAGAACATGTATGAAATAGCTGTGAAATTAATAATTCCATACATATACCTATTGTAAGTACAGAGGATAATACTATGAACTTTCTCTACGCTCACATGAGGGTCATTACCCAATCGCTAGAAAGAACCTAGAAAAATCTGAGCAAAACAAAATAACTAAGTACAAATTAGTTCATATTGTTAGAAACTTTTAAATATCTCAATGCAAGAGTAGGAAATTAAATATCTTCTCTGAGATGCCACCTTATCAAATCAAAATCATTACTCATCAATTATTATCCTATTGTTGACCTAGGGCACTTGGTTAATTCCCGTGTCCTAAACAAAAGTGAAGTTTCACAAATGAAAAATATACTCATAGTAATATTATGTTCTATAAATTGTTCAAATCATCACTATAGGGAAAGTTTCTATGAAATATTTTCCCTAAATTTTACTCTTTTTTTCTTAAAACTTTTCCTCTTTTTGACGGTACTTACAACATAGTATTGTGAATTGATTTTAAAATATGCATACTTGATTCTTTAACCGTCAATTACATTAACCATGCAAATTTACCATTTTCTTTTCTTTTAATATTGATCATGCGATTTCGGCACGAATTTAAATGTACTATAAATTTAATTTATCGAACCTCTATAATAAAATGATTTTTTTACAATAAAACTGAAACATTTCCTCGCACTGTAGGGAGTAAGTTTTCTTAAGGCGCGTCCATACTAAGCCGATCGGCGAAATGGATCCAATGAAGATGGAACAGTCGGCTTTGACCTCGGACCGATCGACTTGCCGATTCGTACCCGAGCAGTGGAGGAAAACATGAAAGGAACCTACGCAACCTTGAGGTAAGGGAGACGAAGCAACGCTAAACCGATCGGTATAATGTAGATACACCTTTATACATATTCTTACAATCCTAGTATAATGTATGTATGTCAGAAACATTTGTATATTTTGCAGATTGTATTGTGATTTTGTGAAGGTAAGTGTGTTATAAATTAATCTTTACGTGGAGAGATTCGGTCAGTATATTAGGTCAGCGAGGATATTATTAACAAATTTTGGAACGGGCAGTAAATGTGAGACGCCAAACAGTCGAGAACAGTAATTTAGTGAAACGACATTTTACGCGAGCGGCTGCGCACGAGATAAACCCATTTATTCTGATTTAAATATCGTTGATTACTAAAATTTCAGGTTATTTTCAGCAACTCTACAGAAAATTTTAGTTTATCGAGCAGACTACTGAATGCACAAGAGATTATTCATCTCTTACTAGATTTGTATCCCTCATATATCTAACCTCCGCGATAATTTGAATGATAGTACTTAATCAATTAACAATCAAAAAAAAAATTATTGCGTGGGTGATCCGTAGCGTAGTGCCTTGCATACTCGACTTCTACCTCTGGTGAAGCTGGTTCAAACCTGTCTGATCTTTGTAGAATTCGCGGTGGTAGACGAGGTGGAGTTCGCGACAGGTTTTCTCGGGGCACTCCCGTTTCCCCTGCCATTCATTCCACTACGACTTTCACTCATCATCATTTCACCTCACTTGTCATTCTTGTAATCCCTGTCATTTAGGAGACCGTTTGAAAACAGGCGGTAGTCGTGTACAACGATCAGGGCACTGAGGAACCTCAACGCGGTGTCAGCGAAATGCTGATAAAAGTCCTCTACCCCAGAAGCAATTCTGACACATCATCATTGCGTAATAGGAAAAACGAACCAAGCATATACACCATGAAATAAATAGTAAATATAAATAATAATACCAGCATCATGGCCAGCAGATTTGCTCGGACCGAGGGTTTTCATTTGTTGCTCTATTTCTTTGAGAGATATGAATTTTATTGGAAGATCAGCAGTGAAATCGGTTTTTCGCATTTCTTCAACTATGTTGTTAAATTTCATGAATTTAATTATTATTAACATAAGAAGATGCAAAGTGAGTTGATAATAATTCTGCTTTATTAATATCAGACTGACATACTTATTTGATCCGTTAATGGCGGTATGTTTTTTTTCACGTGATAAGCGTTTCCCTGCTATCCATTTCGCTCCAGAGGCAGGATGAATTTGGGCCAGGGAGAATTGAAAATTTTTAATCCAAATTGTTTCTAGGTGTTCGTGAATTAGTCTCCCTTGTAGGTTGATACTACTTTTAGTTTCTTCTGAGCGGTATTTTTGCCATGACCGTCTAAGGAGCCTTTTCCTTTATATTAGGTTTTGTATAAAGCCTGGTATTTGTTTATTTTTTATTGTGAGGTCGCGATTTGTTGTTAAATAAGAGTTACTTACAGAATCTTCAATTATTGATGTCAGATTGGTTATTGACATGTCAATTTTCACTAGAATAAATAATAATACCAAGTCATTGAAGACATTTTGTATTAGCGAACTTCATAATAAATGAAGGTGCTGCTTATTACAATATTTTACTAAACACTAATACATCATGCATAAATGAAATTCATGCGTTATCAGTGTCTCTTAATAAAAGCTCAAGTATTGTAATATACTGAATGAGATACAAGACCTGTCAGTAAAAAAATCGAACCACAAATATCCAATACAGCTAAGTGTACCGCGAAGGTCACAGGAACTAATAAAGAACGGGACAACCCAGATATAAACACGAAGACAAAGAAAAGAAATCGTAAGTAAAGACTCTTGATGAAATATTCACCACGACAAAAGTGGATGACGTGACTAGGAAGGAACCTGCGAAACTGGGCCAGAACTCGTCCAGGAGGAGAAGTGCATCAGCTGTTGTGACGTCTTTGGTGGACATGGGAGGTGGCTAAATCCGTCATAGTGCGGCTAAACCCCGCCTCTTATTTCCCTTGATACCGCGTACTTCTTCCTCACCCCCCTACACCGCGTACCGAGCCGTCCAAGCGAACACGCGACACTTGAATGATGCAAGAGACGACGTCCACGCTCGCGCAAAGGTCACAGTCATTAACTTTGAATGGGATACAACTTCACTGCTACCCCCTCCCTCCATCTCTCCATCTCTCCTTCTCTCGTACTCTTCCTATCGCTTCGGGCCAGCCCTGTATCACTCTCTCCGCTTCACACTTCAGCTTCCAACCCTTTTGCGTGCTTTTCTTCCCTACACGTCACGTTTCTTCTTTTGGTAAGACAGTTCCGAAAATTCCGCTGGAGTTAGGTTTCGGAAACCGAACTATTGCGTACAGTATAGGCATCTGAGAAGAACTAGTTTTCCGTCAATGCCATTATAAAGAGCTATTCACCTTCAGTCCATTATTCTCGGGAAAGTATTATTGATTTACACACTGTGACATCGTTAAAGTCCGCTCGGGATGTGTAACCTCATTGCAGCTGACCCGTAAACGACTCGTTTATGGATTATGATTTTGTCCAGTGACAGGGATTACAAATCAAATATAGTTATGTGTCATTACAATCATGTAAGATATTTCGTTGAGTCTGAGAATTCCAGGTTAGTTTTAGAACATACTTAATCTTCATTAAAGTATTTCTTCTATTACCTTCATAGCAAGTGTTCATATTTATCAAGGAATCAATGCGTGGTATAAGGTAATCAGATTTATTTGAGTCAATAAGTAAACACATCGCATATAATGCCATTACTTCCACCAGTAGCACGAAAGAATTCCTTCACTCAATACTCATTTAGGTCATGATAAAGTATTTATACTGCTTGTCCATGTGACGGCATAATTAATGGCATAGAGGAGAACTCTGAATGAAATCACTGTTTCTCTAAAAGTAAAACAATATGCCTCCGAATAAATATGGGTAAATAAAAGAGAAGTTGTTGGTTCATGAATATGGATATTTTTACTTTCGTTTACAGAGTATAATAATTACAAAAAAATTACTGTCAAAAAAGCAGTTACGAACTGAGTATGACCACGTGAAAGACAATAAACCAATTTACTCTACGGAAGCAAGCTAGGGACCATCGCATCAATTCCGGTCAAGGCCCTTATATATTTTGAAGACGAATTAATCTATGATGCTTCGATTAAAATATTATGAAATATTAATAATTTTCTTTAAGAATAGGAGAGAAGTGTTCGCCCTCGTCAGACAATAGGAACAAACAAAATTACATTATTTGGCCTGGCAAAAGGAAAAGACATTACTTTACGCGGTGATTAGACATTTTAGTGTGATTTTAATAAAGATATCGGGGATTAGATGCTATCAGGGTGGTCTTCAAAAAACTTTTTGTACAAACACCGGAAAACGATCCCTTCTGATAAGAAAAGATGAGGTGAAGTCATTTGAGCGGCTTTTTCAAACGAAAAACCGTGCCGCAAACGACTTTAAGTTTAGAAAATTCATGAAAACATGATGTTTGCAGCATGTTTTTTTAGTCCGACGTTGATTTTTTTCTACAAACAGGTGAAAACGATCAAATGATGAAAAAAGAAAGGACAATTTCATCTCGGTAGTGATTTTAATCAAAAACCTGTGGCGCAATCGACTTGAAGTTAGACAATTTTTTGAAAAATGCGTTTTTATTGTGTAATTCTTCGTAAGTCAAACTTTTACTCTTTTCCAATTAAAGATTATGTTTCAAATTATAAATTATCTTAAAATTGTTTTTTATTTTTATTTTGGGATTATGAAACAGCAATGGCGTCGAGTTTTGTTTATTATCCGAATGATTAGGCATTTAATTGATTTCTGTTGATTATTAGAAAATACGTACGTTTATTCTCTGAAACAAATCGAGACATACAGCTCCTTAAAACGTATGGTAATAACTGCCCCCGCGATTTCCCAACTTCAAAATCAAAATTATTATTTCACTAATTGTCTCGAAATTAGAAAGAATAATCCAATCTTTCTCGTGTAGCGGAATCTAGGAGCAACTGATCCCCGACAATAATATAATATCAACATTCCCAAAGTTTCGTTTATTAATAAAGTCTTGAAATACAATTCCGCAAAAATTATACCAAATCACTTTTTTTTAAAATGAAGAATGTTTTTTTCGTTACTGTTCTAGGCAATGCATTATAAATTACTATTGACGTTCATCTTTCGTCAAAAGACCGTTGTATTCTTCGAATAGTTTTATATTTCTTTCCGCGACATTGTTTACAATTTTCAAAGATTTTACTATTTTTTTACAGTTCTAATAATTACAATGTGAGTTCCAACAGTCAGAATTTTCTGTTAACGAGTCAAAATTGAAATTGAATTCTTTGAAAAAAATTCAACGACTTTTCAGTAACAAATTGGGAGACATCATCTTAGCTTATTTCAGACATATCAGATTGACTTAGAGTTATTATTTAAAATTTCATTCTCATTATTTACGTTAAATCTCGATACCATTTTCTCTTTACGTTAGTCGGGACGTCATCGTCGAAAAACGCCATTGCTGTATTTTTGGGAATCAAATACCACAAGTGATTTGTTAATTTTTTTAGTGTTGCCTCAGAAATTTTTTCGTTACATTCTCACTACTAAAGCATTGACACTCTTCAACAGATTCATCCAAACTTAGCGATAAATCTTGAAAATCTACAGAATTTTTGGCAGAAGGCTTAGATTCTGTTTGGGATGTAGAAGCAGTTTGGTAAACTGAAAATAAAAATATTGAAAAACTTTGAAATTTTGGATTCGACATTTTTATGTGCTTATTTAAACAAATCTGAAAATTTAGTAAACTTTTGGAAATTGTGAAAACATTGAAAAAGTTTAAAAAATATGAAAAATTTTGGAAATAAAATAAAATAAAATCTGGATTAATCAACCGTACTTTCGAAAAAAATAATTTATTTTCAGTCATTTATATATAAAAGAATATGAAATTCCATATTGTTAATATGAATTTTCTGTAGCAATCTCATAGTATTTTATAATAAGAAATTTTATTTATAAAACTCTATGTTACTTGAACGAGGATAACGTAATCTAAATTGTCTTACTTTGTAAAAGAACCTTCAATTCTGTGATTGTGTCAACACGGTCAGGTAGTAGTTGATTATTCAAAAACATTAGTTGTGTTTAATCTAAAACATTGGCCACACTAACGGGTGCCATATCGAATACTGCTTCCAATTCACTTTGAAATGTAATTATTCTTTCATCATCTTTTTTGCTTCTCATCGCACTTTTTTGGAACATTCGCCATTTTTTGTGTAAAGACTCAATAAAACGTATACACTGGAATTTGTCTGTTGTAGAAATTCCAGATTCATTCCAAACCGAAGATACACTTTCTAGCACAGCACTCTCGTGAATCGATTTTCTTGTATAATGAAACAAGTGTTGGAGTACTTCCAATTTTTACGGAAATTTCTCACGCATAATTGTAGATGTTGTCTTGATTGGAAATAAAATGGCATATTCAGGTGTCATACTTGCCCATTCGATTTGTCAAAGCACAAATAAAATTATCTGCAACAACATGATGCATTAATTATTCAATTGGTGTTTTAAATAAAACATTAAATGAAATGCAAATTTCTCTCAACTTACTTATCACCGTGGTGCTTTATGGAACGACCTAAGCGCGCCAAGATATGGATTTGTTCAGCTATTTCCAACTTCATTATATGTTGTTTTCGCATACACAAATAGGTGACGTGAACTTATTCTAATCAGTAAAATATTGCTTCGAAATAAAAATAAAACATGAATTTTCAAACATTTTAGACTGTAATATGTACTTTGTGTATGTTGTGTGTTCACAGCATTGCGGCCTAACGAAGTTCAACTAATGAGTAACTTATTTAAGGTTCTTTCTTTTTTCCAGTCTAGTCAATATCGTTGGTGATCCATGATATATGTGAACAGATGAAAATATTTTTGTTTCTTCTGATACACTCATGAAAAACGTAGATTGAATTTCAAGTACTTGAACAAAAAATAATTTACTAAAATAATTGTAAATGAATAGATCATAAAGAAGCTTCTACAACGTTAATACATATGACGATGTATTTTACGTATTTGAATATTTTTTCTTTGATTTTTGTACATTAATCTTGTCCTGTATGTTAATGATTTTTAAATTGTGGTACATGGATGATTCCTTTATGTGGCTCCAAGGATAATCAAGAAAATAAAGCAAAAGGCTGAGAATTTGCCAAAAGTTTCTAGTCATCAATTTATTTTTTAGAATGATTATTATTTAAAAGCAATAGAAAAATCTGAAAGTTTACTTTTTAGATTTTAATAGAAATATGTTTTCTTCCCAGTGAACGATCGTTCAAGGAGCGCAACTATTTTACAAGGGGTCCTTTGTCATGAAGTAAAAGTATCTGGATCTCGACTCTCCTATTTATCTGTTTTCTTGACTTAAAGCAGAAACTTTTTCAATTTATGTAACTTCCCAATTCCTACCGTGACACTTGGCGAACACCTTGTTGGCTCGCGCAGGAAATCGAGCCTTATATCATTGACGATACAGCGAAGTTCTCGTTTCTTTTAGAATACAATTTTTACATACAAAAATCATGTTTGTTTTTTCTTTGTTCAATTATATTACGTTATTACTCGTATATTTTGAAATTCCTCAGTTTGTGTTTTGAACTCTCGTCTTGAAGTTTTATATTCTCTCAAACTCCAGTTTTTATGAAGAGCAATATGGTTAAAAATATTTTGAAACTTTGTTTCTAGTAGAGTATATGTATAGTTTGACATTATTTGATAATTATTAACTACGAACATTCGGGAAGAAGGTCAGAAAATAAAACGAAGAAGAATTTCAGCCTACGTTTTAATGTTTAATACAATGTATGCTTCAGGGCATTATTCGCTCGTCGTCACCCCTCACTATTACTTAACGTATTGGTTCTACAAAAAAAGCCGCGACAGCATATGTTTATCTACAAAAATTAACCTTAGTTATCGATAGGGAGAAGTGTTAAAATAATTCAATTTAATAGAAGAGTTTAAGAAGAAAAAATCAATCACAATAAAATTTAATGGGTTATTTGTTTTGTGCATTTAACAAAGATACAAAACGTCTTTAAATCGTGAAGTTTAGACAAATAGTGTAAATTTTACAAGAATTGTCTTTGCTGTGCAGATGCGTCACACCTCGGAAGCGAAAATTCGACCGACGTGGCTCCCGCGAAATGTAATGTCAAGTAATAATGGTGGTGAAAGTCAATTTTTTTATTAAATTTGTATTATTATGAATTTGTAAAGTTAGGTTGTTATACATATTTTTTTAAACAAATAGTAAATACAAGGATTTTGTTATCACTAAATAGATAGATTTTATTTTTTCATGAGTAAAAGTAGATTAGTCTAAGAAAAATCCCGGACAACGCCGGGTAATCAGCTAGAATAATTGAGTGAATGCGTGAGCATTTTTGAAATAAAAATATTTTAAATTCGTAAGTCACAAATTCATAATATTTAAGAATTTAAACAAATATGAAAAACATCTTCACAATTTGTTTTATAATTATTAGTGAACATAAAAAATATTTATTACGATAATCCTGAAAAAATAATGATGAAAACCACTTATTTCAATTTATCGCATGTCATTCTTTCCCTCCGTTCTCTTTAATTATACGATGATTTCCTGTGTAAAACGACCCTGATATGTCGAGTTATTGCATATTTTGAACTATTTTGCCTCGATTTGTTCACGTCCCTCCCAAAATCGAATTTTCCCTTGGTCGGTTTTCTCTCTCTTACATCAAACTTGGAAGGGAAAAGCGACAAAATGAAGTATATTTACCTCATTGGTTCAGTCTGTATTGGTTCACGTAAATATGCACCAATATGTGTTTATCTAAGCCAATTAAATCTGGATTAACATATTTGTTTACGTAAATGTATTGTTAATTATTACAAAAATGTATCATTCAAATAATTTTTTAAATCTAATTTCATGTGTATGTCTAGTTATTCTTACTATAAAGCAATATAATTTTAATAACAACAATATTTTACTTGTTTGTTTATTTTCGTAATATTCTTTTATAATTTATTATTCCTAAAACACTTAATACCCTTAAAGTTAACGTAATATATCTTTATTCTCCAGGTATATGATTTTTCTTAGTAATTAGACTATTAACGTATAAATACGGCATTTACTTTACTGTCAACATCGGCATTATTGTAATTCTGGACTATTAAACCATATTTGCTATGAAAATACGCTCCTTTTTTGACATATTTACATTCATCAAACACACGATATATTTAGGAATAAAGAAACATTAATAATTAAAAATCGGAAGAATAGTATTGGAAAGGACTGGAAATGTGTGAATACCAAGATTATCCCTGGAAGTCATTGTACCTAAAGCAGAAGTAGTTTAATAAATTGGCAGACTATATTTTTTTTAGAAAATTATAAGCTTTAAGGTTATAAGCTGCGAGTTCAATGTAGAAAATGTTATATTTTATTTTCGATGACAAAAAATCCAACAACTGCTTCTATTGCATCAGAGGGAAAATTACTTACTTTAGCAAGACACACTGTCGCACATTTGGATAACTTTATTATTTTCCACGGATATTCTGAGAGGGTTCTCAGTTACCTTAAGGTATTGGTGTCCAATGACATGACGTGACTAAAACCACCACAAATGCAAATGTCACCATTCGTCATCGTCAGAGTCACGGAACTGCCATTTTTGTCTCAGGTTTATTTTACTTTTCCCGTCTCCAACACCACAATTACAAATACCTCTCAGAATTTGGTAAAGAAGTGCTCAAGAAATTTTGTCTCTTCACTATTACGAAAGGTTTTAGTGATATTTCGTATTACTTTTATACTGCACGTCAGCACACTAAAAAGTAATAGTAATAATAATAATAACAACAACAACAATAATAATAATAATGAAAATATCTACCAAAACTTTAATGAATGTAATAATATTTTTGAAGTAAAAGTAATCAAAATATTTTATATCAGCAAGTGATCAATTATTATCCAAAGTGACTCCTTATTTCCTCATTTGATGACGAAATCCCTCAACACTGTACTCCATACAACCACTGTATATTGATAGCCCTCTATACTACTAGCCGTGGTCTGAGGATGACTACACTTTAGTCCGATGAGACGTAGCATAGTCCGGTAGGGTCAGAAGCAGCATTACAAAAATACATGATACCATACTCCACTTATGATGGTTTGAGGTAATTCAACATTAATTCGATTTTAGAAACAATTCCCCCAAAATCTACGGTGTACTAAATTAGGTTATTTAACGTAGTATGAACGTCTAGGCGATATCGACAGCGGTGGTCTCGTGTTAGCGTCTTCGCTTCCACGATTGCGTTGAGCGGTGGAGAGTGGGTTCAAACCCTGCTCAGCCGAACCTGGAGAGTTTTTCAGCTGGGATTTCCCTCAACTACTCCAGACTAGTCAGTTCGGTACCCGGCAACCCAACACCTCTCCCTCCCAATTCCAACGGTTAGAAGAGCATGTCTCATGACCCGAATCTCGCCAAGACATAATATAAGTACATACCGGTCAACATCACTTTCTTTCATCGAAAGATAAGATTTATACATATAAAACTGTATAATAAATTTTTTGCATTTACCGACTTGTTTTCTAGTAATTGCTGTTCAAGTTGCATGGGCTTTCATGACACAACTCTCAAAGGGGTTACTTTTTTTAATTGTACATTTACGTGTGAAATGTCGAGAATTTATTGTAGAAAAGACAAAATTTACCGATGAAGAAAACAATGATATTTATCGAAATCTTCAGAAGAATGCGTTAAAACTACAATGTGGCTACCATTACCCAGTATGCAGCGTGAGGCATTGATTCTGTTCGACGTGAAGACCTGATGACTGTTCTGCAGAAAAATCATTATCTATCAGGTTGTCGAGTAAAATTAGGACTTCGGGATTTTTAAAATCGGCACTAGGAATGTCTGTTGCACGAAAGTAAAGAAATATGTAAACTATTATATGAATTTGAATATTATAATAATGAACGCCGGGAAAAATGAACTGAATAATCTAGACATATTGACATGTGTTTTAATACCCACTGTTTCGAAATGAACCTGCAGGTCGTATGTCAAAAGAGCCTGGACTGAGCAAGCGTCTCTTGCGTGCGGATGCGACGCGCGCTTGCGCAGTTCGGCAGAATTGACGTTCCCGCCTTGAAGATATAGTAAAATATCTTCAGTAGCCTGCTGAAGGCCGTTGTGTAAACAGCGAACGTGTCCAAGCTTCAATTCCCTCGCGAAAGGGTGGTTTAAAATTACCCCACCAGATAGCTCCAGCGACCGGGCACACGAAAGGCCTGCAATATAAATTCAGAATTCTTGCATCGGAGAGCGTGGCTGTCGCTAGACCTCGACAGTCGAGTGACGAAGAACTTTCATCTGTTTTCGGCGGCTTCTTTTACGAGAAACGAACTCGAGGAAGAAAATACGTATTGTATATCATAAAATTCGTTTTATGCCAATTTTTTTCATATTGAAACATTTATCTGGAATTCACATTGTAAATAGTGTGAATTATTTCTTAATTTCAAGTTATTATTAGCAGAGCAATCAAAGCTTCCGAACAATGAAATCCTGTTTTTTATAAGCTCCAATGAGATTAATTCTTATTCAACAATAGGTGTATATTTTTATTGAAGTGATCTTCTTTGCATACACACTTGTGGAAACGCTGTTCCTAGGAGCCGGCTGATTTTATTCTGTGTTTTGTGCGAACACCCACTATAGGGTAAAATATATAAGTTCTCAGAACCTTTTTTTAAATAAGGATATAATTTTCGTATATTTGTATAACAATGCAGGTTTCTTTTCATTTTTTATATTTTATATATTAATTGTATAAAATTTTGAATGTGCAATAATGATGGATTTCAGTCTTTCTAAATTCCGAGCAACGCTGTGTGGTTTTACTAATATTTAAATAAAACCTCCTCAAAGTTGTAGGGCTCTTATGCAGAGAAGGGATTATTTTTTAATACATTCTTATTTAATTCTCATTTATATTAACAAAAAAAGTTAACGCCCATGTGAGAATGGTCTTGTGGAATTTATAATACCCATCATTTTTGTCAAGAATCTCTTTCATCAGTTATAAAACAAATAAATATACACATATAAACAAATGCAAAAGTTTGATGTTACCTTTCATACTATAATTTTACTCCACTACACGGAGTTATTTGAGATATTACCTTGGATCTCTATTAAAAAACATATGTGATTTTGAGAAGAGTTGTTAAAAGTATCAAATTCTTCTTTCTTAACATAGTTTATCGTTCAAAATTCAAACTCACAGTTAAATTTAAATCTTTTTAACATTTTAGAAAGTTGTGGTGAGTGACTGGTTGTCATATGACATCCATTCAAACACTGAGTACATGCGCTATGGTACCTAAAAATGAAAATAAAAAAATACCTTAAAAATTCGAGCAAACCATTTCCTAATGGGTCATGGTATTTCATAAATCCTTTCATCCTGGTGCTACTTTCAAATGAATCATTAGGATGGTGTATAATAAGATGACGCTTTTTGTGACGAGGATTGGTGAGATTACGTAGTTATTAGGGTAAAATTCATCAAACAAATAAAATATTTTAAACAATTCTCAAGAGTCGGTTCACTGAAAAACATTTTCCTTGTTCTAGTTGTTCAATACCGTCACCTGCAATATATTCTGGACCGATAGATGACTCATCTTCATGAGTATTCTAGAAGTATAGATAAAAAGACAGGAAACTAGTTTCCCAGAAAACGCAATATGAGAGTCTATTTTGCTGTACAAGTATTATAAAGACAACCGCAATACAAGTATTGTAAAGGTTCAGTGCTTAACAATAATATATATTTTTAATATTTATTTATTTATTGACCAGGATCAGCAGTGATCTGCTTTACAAGGTTTATTTTTTTAAATACATAATGTATACGTTTACACAACAAAAATACATTTAAACTAAAATTTAAAATTACAATTTACAAGTATAATGGAGACAATAAGAACATTTGTGTGAGGAAATCTAATGAGACACCTCCAGTTAATCTTTATAATTAATTTAAACTATAATCTTAATTCTGCATAGGCTTAACTATTGAGTGTAATGTAATTTTTATAAGTTAGGGTGGTTTGAAAGTGTCTTTTGGATATCGGTATTTGATTCTACTATTTATTCTTAAGGACTTTCCTAAATTAAATGTATGAGACGGAGTGGAGCTTGGAAGACTGGAGTATAATGTTAACGCCAAATTACTAATGTTTTCTTAACGGTTTAATGTTTAGTTCTCTATGGATTTGCTCATTAGATATGAACCAAGAGGCCTTCATCTTAAGGTTTTGTTTTGGATGACTTGTAGTTTCTTGAAAGAAGTTTCTGCTGCCCCTCCCCATAGTGAACAGGCATAAGTCGTGGAAGGTTTTTATTTATTGGTCTATTTCTTTGAGAGATATGAATTTTATTGGAAGATCAGCAGTGAATTCGGTTATTCGCATTTCTTCAACTATGTTGTTAAATTTTATGAATTTAATTATTATTAACATAAGAAGATGCAGAGTGAGTTGATAATAATTCTGCTTTATTAATATCAGACTCTGCCATACTTATTTGATCCGTTAATGGCGGTATGTTTTTTTTCACGTGATAAGCGTTTCCCTGCTATCCATTTCGCTCCAGAGGCAGGATGAATTTGGGCCAGGGAGAATTGAAAATTTTTAAACCAAATTGTTTCTAGGTGTTCGTGAATTAGTCTCCCTTGTAGGTTGATACTACTTTTAGTTTCTTCTGAGCGGTATTTTTGCCATGACCGTCTAAGGAGCCTTTTCCTTTATATTAGGTTTTGTATAAAGCCTGGTATTTGTTTATTTTTTATTGTGAGGTCGCGATTTGTTGTTAAATAAGAGTTACTTAGAGAATCTTCAATTATTGATGTCAGGTTGGTTATTGACATGTCAATTTTCACTAGAATCTAGATGGGTGGGTATGTTCAATTTGTTTGTCATAAGTGTGCGGAATTTTACCCAATTTACTGTACCGTTAATCATTTTAGACCTTCTTGGCTTGGGTAGAATATTAGCGTTAAATGTGATTATAACTGGCGTATGATCAGAATTTAACTCTGTTAGGGTGTATTAAAATAGTTGTCCATTGAAGTTTTTTGAAAGTACAATATATCAGGATTGAATTTCTTGTTATATGGGTTGGTGAGTTTGGAGAATGCATTAAGATATTATGTGTCGTTGTTAGTACTTTCAGTTTTATGGTTGATTTACAACCCTAGCTGGTGTGTTGTGCATTGAGATCTCCACATACTAGCAGAGGGTTTTGGCCTGGTAGATGCTGTAGTATATTACTTTCGTTAAATTGTTTGCTAGGGGATCTGTAAATACATTTAATAGTTATACTCGGTGTATTTTCCTGATTTACAGTTATTCCAATAGCTTCTACTTGTATATTTGAAAACAAAATGAATTTGATAATGTTGGAAAGAAGAGCGAATTACAATAGTTACACCCCCAGAAGGTTTAGTGGTTAGTCTGTCTTTTCGATAAATATTATAGCCTGCTATTTTGAACTTGTGCGAGGCATTTAGGTGTGTTTCTGATACACGCTATATCAATGTTATAATATTTTATGAAGTTGTGAATTCTTCTTCCTGTCTTACTAGACCATTTGCATTCCAGTTTAATAAAATTAAATTTGTTTTATTTGATTCCTGCTATTAGGGGTAGGATTGTTTGAATAGTGGGTTGTAATATTGTTTGGATCTGAGGCATAATTGCTTTTATAAGTTCTGTAATGATTTCTCTAATGAGTTCTGTAATGATCTTCCTTGTTTTAGTGATATTGCGAATGAGTAATTTGACGCTTTGCCTTGACTTTCTACCTGAGCGTACGAGGTATAACTGCGTTGAGTGGCCTCACTTGACAGTGGTCTGGTAGTGGGGGGAATTCAGTTGTAATGTTGGGAGGTTTAGGTCCAATGGGGTTAGGGTTTTGTGTAATTAGAGAGGGAGGTATTCGGATTAGTCTTAAAGCTGGACATTTCGTAAAAAAATTTGAGTGCATTCCTCGGCAATTTACTCATCTTGGAGGTGTATCACTACATTTGGAACATTTTGAGAAATGGTGATATTCTAAACACTTAACACATCTGGGCACTCTATTACAGTTGTTGTGGGAGTGACCATAACGCTGGCAGTTTTTGCATTGAATGGGATTTTTAGACTTATTCCGGTGTTTCAATTTGACCACAGCGTAAAACAGTTTTTCAAGTTTGAATAACTCTGTGATGTCTGCGTTATTTTCAATCTGTATAGCACATAATGGAATAGGAATCTTATTTTTATAAAGTCTAGAAGTTTTAATTACAGGGCGATTTAAGGATTTTAGTCCTCATGTTACCTCGTCTTCCTCGTAGTCTGTTGGGATACCCCATATTATAACTTCTCCATTTGTTTTTTGTGTTGAGTCTTTAAAGGAATGGAACTCTACTTGTTCTTTCCTACAAAATGTTATAATTTTCCTGAAATCTTCAATAGTGGATTGTCTGATTTTAACTGATTTATGAAATAATTTGGTATCAAAAGTTTTATGAGTGATCTTTTTTAGATCATTTATGAGTAGTTTATAGTTTTCAACATTATGAATAAAAATTGGGGGAATAACTGTTTGTTTCTCTTGATTTTTCTGCACTTCATTTGACACTAAATTTAACAATGCATATTTATTAGCGGTTGGAATGTTTGCAACAACGATTTCCTCCATATTTGAATAATGGTTTCCTACTCATATTTTCATGAAACTCAACGAGCACTTATGTGGGGAGAGAACAGAAACTATTTGAAATGAATTCTCAAACTACAATCTCATCCGAAGTATCTGCGTAAACATTTTCTTGCTGTATGCGAAGGAAGAAGCTAATACTGGTGCAGATATAAGGCACGTGTCACAGCTTGCTACCAGCTCCATTTGTCAACGAGCAAATGTGGCACATGAGAGTTAATTCCTTTATCTAAATGGAAATTGAGTGCATGTTCCGTACGAAGGCGAAAGAAAATTGCTCTATTCGTTTTTTCACATTTTCTTCCCAAATATAGCTTCTGTGAGAGCTTTATTTTTCGAGGATGTATTTTTTGGTGAATGAAAATGCATGCACATACAGAACAACAATTTTTTTTTCAAGATGAAAAATGATTTGATAATTTAAGCGTCATTACATCATTTAATAGCACCTGCAATAAATGAAGTATTTTCAACTAATAGGTCGATTTTAACTAATTTTATACTTCAACTATTATTTTTTTGTTTCCTAATGTATTAAAGTTGGAATATTTTTCTTTATAACTGTATTTAATTTGGTATAGAAGTCATTCATATTGTATTACACTTCTCATATGAATGACGTAAAACGATTGTGCGGTCATGAGCTCCAATGGATCAATAGTTCCACAATTAAAATGGTGTTAATATATGTCTATCTGGCGCAGGAAGTATAAGTGCACAAAATTTCTAAATTTTCGTATGTTTTTTATTCATAATAAACCATTACTAATTCTAATATATCGCTTCACTTTTTAATTATGGTATGGCGTTTTATCAAGTTCTTCATTTTTCTTACCATTATTTTCTCTTGTATTATTTTAGTATAACCACGATTAATTGTGGCACAGGTAATGTGGGGTTACTCAGTACACTTAGGGGTCATCCGTAAAAACCTTCGCTTTGCGGGGTAAGAAGGGGTAACATCGAGTGTTACGTTGATATACGATAAATTATACGGAAGAAGGAGGGTCATAAAGATTAGTGGAGTTATTATTATACAGTCATTCAAGATCACGAAGAATTACAATGATCAAATATCATTTTTCATCATGTTTACTTAGTTCAGTTCAAAAAACTGAACTTCAATAGTTACGGCAATTATTTCAAACCTAGAGAAATTGTTTGAAGAGAACATGCGGTATGCTGATTGCATTTATTTAATAGAGCAATCAGCTCCTATAGGTCAATATGTAACATCACTGTGGGAGTGATAAACTTAATTTTTTTTCTTAATTTTTTAGATCAAATAAGTATTAATGTTTTTGAACCACTTTTTATAAATTATTGTTAAAATATAAGAAATGTTTAAACGAGTTAAATAAAGTATTGCAATGCTTACAAACTGCGAAAATTCGTTTGGCTGGGGAGGGGGAATAATAAATTAGAGTGCCTGGGTCAAGCTGCAAGAATGCGATGGAAAATTGTTCAGCAGTTCTATTGTACTTCTTTATCTTTGCGAATATTGTGGGTGTATGGAATATATTTCTAAGAGTTGTGTTTATTGTTAAATTTAAAAGAAAGATTGAATGAAGTATGGTTATGACTAACATTAGTGCTCCCGAGTAACTACCAATCAATAATAGATCTACCATCACAATTCATAGAATCGCTTCATGATAAAACGAGTGAGGTAAATGTTTCCTATTTCTGCTCACAAAAGTCACAAAATTGTAAATAAAAATGTAAAATTAAAATCGCATTCCAGAAATGTTTAGTTCTCGAACTGAGTATCATATTCCAGCACGATTTTTAATCCAGAAAAATAAGATTCCGAAAGATGTCACAGTTCCTGATCTTTCTCGTACGGTATCAAGAACGTTATAAAAAAACCTTGCGGTGCATCTAACCAAGTGTAATGTCTCTCGCCTCGTTATCCGCTTTCCTTTTCTTACTCGACAAGATTTCTAACATTTCCAAAAATGAACATGAAAAAATTAGTACTTTCTTACTCAAAGACATTGTATAATTCATATAACTTCTGTTAGAAATTTCAAATTTGGAAAGTGTGATTCACTCTATTATAAACATTTTAAAGATAAAATACATTTATATACACTGAGTTGTAGTATTTATCATAGACAATAAAATAAATGAAAAATTGAAAACAGTTCTTTAAGTCATTTACTTTCCTTTTGGGTGTTCCTCCTGTTCACAGACTTGCAGATCGTACATCACCACTAAACCCGCAATGACTGGGTTTTGTGATAAAATCTCACGAAAATCTCTTGGGCACTGGGATATGGTTGATTTATTACTTTTACTCACTTGATTTATGACATTTTCCATTCTTGTTTTCACTTACATTCTATAATAATGGTTTAAAATCGCTTAGTAAAAACGCAACATAATTTTGTAGTTGATGGAACAAAAAAATTGATTATGGAAAAGTAAATTTTAACATAACCAATTGTCAATCTATGACTGCAGTCAATGTTAGCTTAATAGGCTAATCTCTGCTTCCATACATTGGTTTGTATATTTTTTACTGAAATCCCTTTTCTCCAGAATTACAGAAAAATTTTCCTCTTGCCACTCGTTACAGCTGACAGATCTTACTATTTTTGTTAGATATGTATGTCCGTGTAGATTGTTCCGAAAGCTTATCTGCGCGAGGTGCCTTTAGTAGTCTTTTAGCGAGAGGGAAAGAGAGTGTACTTTTCTAAAAACATTGACTCACTATCAGAATAAAAAGAACAGATACCCTAATACACAATTGTATAAAAGTCCCCGTCGTGACCACGGTGTCAGAGTGATTGCTCGTCACCAAGTCATCCCGGGTTCAATTCCAATGTGGGTCAAGATAAAATTTGAAGCTTTTTCATTTCTATATCTCAGTTTAAATAGCTGTGACATATGAAGAGTCCATCCTCCGCGGCTAACAACCGTAGTTGTAATACCGGATACAGCAATCTAGATTCCGTCTAGACGCTGTTCCCCCAAAAAGGTACGATGTGTCTAGTTAGTAAACTCGTACAGAAATGAGCCTTACTAACACTCGTCATCGTGGTCCTTCATTGGCCGAAACGAAAATACATACAATTGTATAAAAGTGGTCCACAAAGGGTTAGTTTATTACGAAATCTACTTATTTTAACCTGTGTTGACATCGTCCACCCGAGGAAAGTGTTGACTTATTATTGATATGATGTAGCTAGGTGTATTCCTTTGAAATGAAGAGGAGTTTGCATGGTTGAGACAATTGATACTAAGAGGAACAGAACTCATCGCATTATTCAACAAACATATATATTTTATTTTTATTACATGCTACTTGCGTTCTTAATAAAAATAGTAAATCTATAAACATCTCAATGTAGCATTTAATGACCTTGGAAGATATATAAATTTTATTACTCTTAAAATCAATAACAAAGTATCACAGTTCTTTTTACAATACCTATTTTCAATGACAGATATGGGAATGAGTCATTGAACTTTTGTACACTAGCATTCATTGATTAATTAATTTCTTAAAGGTTTTAGTAAAGAAGATATAATTGCAAGGATCGTGAACAGAAATAAAGGAGAAAGAAACCGCGGACAAGGATTAGAGATGAATGATATGAATTGATGAAAAAGAAATGATCGAGTTGATTTCGAAAAAAGAAGTACGTTGATCCAGATGAAAAAAAAATTAACACAGAAATGGCGTTCTTGGCAAAAAAGAGTTGAAGAAACCTCGACGACAAGGATAAGAATTGCAACACCGGAAGTACAAAAAAGAAAAAGAGAGGAAATGAGGTGTCGGAAATGTGAAGAAACGAGAGGTAAAAAAACAAGAGAGAAACAGGAACAGAATCAGAGACATAAGAGAGGAGAAGCAATCCTATTTCCCTTTCGGCACCGTCGCCATCCTTTCCTTTCTTCCGGTCGGAGGACCTCCAATTAAAGTCGCCCAGCAGAACGCTTTTGTCTCCAGCACTGCACCTCTCGGCGCTACCTAGTCCCGGGAGAGCTGTCTCCAATGCATGGAAAGAAGATCTTCTGGCAAAAGCAAGCCGAAGCAAAGGACAGAGAAGACCAACCTGGATTATCACGCGAATTCGTGACGATCAAGTTGCTCCACAGAGTAAACTAGTTTCACCAAAAACCTTCCTCAATCCCAAATCAAACACCTAATTCTTTAAAAAATTTACTAGTGATAGTTGTTAGATGTGAGCCATTAAAAGTAACTTATTTCATCACAAAATTCAGTTTCGAGCACCATGCTAAATCATCAATTAAAACGATATAATCGTTTAACGTAACAAATTAGAGAGAGAAATACGTAGTAAGTTCTTGCCACAACTCTCCAAACAGTCTTCACTGATGACTACAAAAACCTTTCTGACAAAAAAAAACAACTCCTGATAACTAAGAAAAGCAGGATATTCAATCTGAAATAAAATATTTATTAGTAACTAAGAAATTTATTGAAAAAAATGAAGTTAATACAAAATAATTCATACTTAATAAAAATAAATTTAATAAATTAGAAATGAACATATATTTCAAATACAAAACTGAACATCAGACAAAGAAATGGAAATGTGTTAAAGATAAAAATGTAATGTGATTATTGAAAGTAAATATTTTTACGGATAATTTCATTGGAATATTTATAAACATGTTAATATTTCATAAACAATTATAAAAGATACCCTAAAAGAACGTGTGATAAGAGTATGGAGACGAAATGATAATTCCATGTTTGTGATATCATGTCAATTATTTTTCTGGTAAATTTTTATTTTTCTGAGAAATGTTGCAGGTGTAGTCCCTCATGGGGAATGAAAAAGTAAAAGAAACCTCTCTTTTAATGAAGGGAATGAAAAAGTAAAAAAAACCTCTCTTTTAATGAAGGGTCAATTTTATGGTTCGTGGAAGTTATTGTATCTACTTCGGCTGTATCCCCGCACTGGAATTGTATAATAATATTACCAATTAATTGCCAAATAGCATTTGCAAAGGGTATAGAGAGCTTCGTCTTTCAATATAAATTTATATTATAAATTTATAATATAAACGGTCTGCAGATCACTCCACAATGTATTCTTTACTGAGTAATATTTCATTTGTTTTATAACAAACTTGCAGAACTTCCTGACGTTACTTGAAATTTGAAAAGAAACTTAAAACAAGAATTACTGGACATTCAAGATTTTATATAAATTCACTACATTTTATTAAATATAAAATATTTCTTTGCATTGTTAAACAAACATACAAAAATTAAATCAACATTTAAAGAAAAATTGGTACTGAGAATATATTTTACCTCACAGTGAGTATTAAAACACTTGTCAACAGATCCCGATTTTTAGCTCATTCTGACGAGCTTTGCCGGGATACTTCTATAATATTGTAAATTCAAATATTAGGCACTAAATTTCTTTGCTTTCGTGGTATTAAATTTTCACTTAACAAGATAATTTAAGAAAACCAACAAAAATACACAGTTTTCAGCACTGTATGCTAATATGTACGTAATTACGAATTACCTTAAAATCCAGACAGAAGGAACATACAGATTACACGAAAATAATTGCAATAGTCCTTACGAAGTGATGTTCTAAATTGTAAATAATTTCATTGCTCATTTTTCCGATTTCCATGCAACAGACATTCCAAATAATTTACTTTTATTTGTGTATAAGTTATCAAAACACTTCATAGAAAACGAATTACCACAATATTTAAAAAAGGCAAGGTTATAAAGGATAGATTTTGTTATCTTTTATGATGAAACTTGCAAATTTTCAAATAACATTTCTGGATTTACAAACCAGAAAAATGCACGTCTTTTTTATTGGTTTAGTATCTCAAAATAGGTAAAAGTATCACTCCTTTGTAAGAGTGGAGCATTACATTCATTGAATGTATCTATGGGGTTTGACGCCCCATATAATAGAACACAATCATTCAATAACTCACCGCACTTATTGGTCAGTCTTATAACCGCCCGTGTGCGCGTCTCCAGAGGAACTGTTTAGATGGGACCACCAATCGCACATATGTCATAATGAGTATTGACTTTTGAGGATAGATGGCAATTAAAACACAATATTTCACATTCCCAACGTTCCGGAATTTTATAATTCCCTCATCAGGGCTAGGTAATACAACCGATCAACAGTTACTCAACATATTTAATACACCCTTCCAATGAATTATAAACGTCCTTATTTGTTTCTAATCTCGCAACGCACATTGTACAAATAACACCACACTGGTCACGTAATCAACACACTATATACAAAACTGACATTGACACATTGAAAAATAAAACGTGTATATTTTTTTACCTCGATTTAAAAAGAAATGTCATTTTTTCGAGAGAAAAAAAAACTGTGCTACACTAATTATTAAAAACGAACACCAAAGATATAGTGTAATACGAGTAGTGATTGTGGTCTATAAGTAATCCCTGCTACGCGCAATTGACAGAGAGGGTCATACAAAAATTAAATTGTCGAAAAATCTTAGGTGCATTCTTTAGAAACATCCCGTTCCTAAATTTAGCAAACTACTCAACAGAAAAACGTGCCTTATAGATATGGTTATAAAAGGGAAATTTTTACACAAAGGAAGTGGGAAAAACATTGAGATTGGCTGAAACGTTTTCGTAACATACCGCTAGCAAAATGTTTAGATTAAAAGTCAGCGTGATATGAATAAGTGCCATTTAAATTAAACGAAGCAATAATGGAAATGTCATATTAATGGAAGCACATTGGATTGGTTAGGTATGACAGTGCTAAATACTTAGCGTCATTAACGTTTATTACTCTGGCAGAGGTAACAGAGTGAAAGTAGTTAATGAAACGTTTATGAAAAACAAAAAACAAAAAACAATTGAATAAACACATTACTCATGAAACGAAACAATTTCTTGGTAAAAAAAATATAACGAAGTTCTAAGAACACTTGATAAGATTTGAATAACAAGACGAATTTTATAATGTGCAATTATGTTGCGTTGAATTTTGAATCGTAGCCAAGAGATACAAATACTGCAGTTTATTACTTATCAAAATTGCTTAATGCTTAGGTCGTTTCAACTAAGGCACTTCTACACTGCTCAAAAATTAGATCAATTGAAATTTTCGAGTGAGGTTATCTTCATTCCTTCAGCACTAGGAAACAAATAAATAGTACACATTGTTAGGGAAAACCTGATCATCTTAAATGTACCTTGGTTCTAAATTATTAGTAAGATTATTTTTTAATGGGTCACGCAAATTGTAGTACAAGCTTTTGTATTACATTAAATCTCTGAGAACGTATTACCAACCGTTTTTCTGCAATGTCTGCTTTTCACGTCGGGCTACTTTGCATAAATTGCGATTAATGAGTTCTGTAATCAAGGTCATACTATTCTTTAATATATTTCTTTTATCAATGTTTTATTAATCCGTTTATTGGCTTCAATTTAAAGAGAGCGAGCTCAACACTCTCGGCATCCTGCGCGTAAATATTTATTTGTAATTAATTAACAAGTATTAAATCTCCATCAGTGTCCGTTCACACTGTGTGTCTTGTTTACTCTTCAGTCGTACCAAATTATATTTAGATATATGATAAATATGAAATATACCATGTTACTACAACATGAATTTGTAGATTTTCTATTGTTATTACTTCGAGTAAACATTTATCATTAATCCAATTGTGGTATCCCTGTCTTTGCGCATTGTAAACAAACCAGCCATATATTCTTTGGAATTCATTAAGTAGTAAATACAAATCAATACAAACATCATAAAATATTTGTCAATTTTAGAACTTAGAATTATTCATGCCGTTAATTTTATTACTGCGCAGCATATTATATGACCGTATGTACGTTTCAAGCATTTTAACCTTATGTAAGATACATCCATGAAAAATTTACGTGACATAAAAATCTACGTGAGAATTGTGGAAGCACAATGAAATAAAAGCTTATACAGTACTTGTTAACGGTCAAATAACCAAATAGTAAAGTGTTCTTAGCCATGTGTTTTATTTGTTCAGTGTTGTGCATAAATATTTACCTTTTGCCTACATTTTCATTTAGAGTAATTATTCATAATGTCTGCTCATATTCGATTACGGAGACGAATACGAATACGGATGCTCGAACTACATATAAACTTTTGTAATACAGTAACTGTGCATTGTGTAACCTATTGCTTTTTGAATGGTATTGCATTTGAATTTAGCAAATTATGGAAATTAAAACAAAAGATTTGAGAATATCAAGTAACATTGAGCAAAATGGACATGTATCCACTTCAGGGAAAGAATAGAGATCACAATTGAATAGCAGTAGTTGTTTTATATGACACGCGCCAACTACAGAATCACATAGTTGGCGCGTGCCTGATATACGTACCAGAAATCCCTTACGCTCTCTCTGCAACCTGTTACCAGGGCAAGGTCTGAGAGAAATCCGCGGGGGAGCGAACTACAAATCAAGGAGATACTCCTAACTAATAGTACTAATCTTCTCAATCTCTTAGGCTTCAGTTTAACCGCAATAGCTTACAAGGATGCCAATGTCTGGAGATGAGACTGGAATCCAGGGGCAACGGTGGTGCAAAGGACGACGCCGGGCGTCTTAGCTTCGCGAGTGTTACGGCGGTGGTGGCCGTCAACACGCGGGGCGGCGGCGGGTGGTAGCAGTGGCGGTGGCGGCGGTGGCCCCCGGGTGCGCGTACGCCAGCGCGTAAGAGTAAAGTGTAAATCCTGTACGGTAGGTGCGGGGCCCTGGGTCGGGGGCGCGGTCGGAACGTCGAGGGGAGGGTGTGGTGACGGTGAGGGCGACGCATGCGCCAGCGGCCGTGCGCCCAGCTGTGCGGTGGCGGAGCGGCAGCCGGGCCCGCGCAGCCGCGCCTCCCGCCCCACCTCCCGACGGCGGCGGTGGTGGCGGCAGCCGCGTAGTAGCGTACGCGGCGCGCTGCGACTCGGAGCAGCCGAGCCTCCGGCGTACATCTCTTCCAAAGCAGCAAGCGTCTCGCGCAGCTCGGCATGTAAGCGCAAACGTGTCCCCTCACGACAACGACAGCGTGCTAAGAAAGAAACGCGCCCGAGTCGGAACAAATTTGCGAAGATGCAGATTTCCGTGGGAAGAGTATTAGCTGCGATGGTGCTCACCCTGGTGGCAACGGTGGTGGAGCCAGCAGCGGTACGCGGGACGCCCGGCGCGGCACCCAACGCGTCCTCTTTCGTGCCGCCACCATCCCCTCATGGGGATCCCCTCGTCGTTGAGACCACATCTGGTCATATGCGAGGCTTTTCCAAGACCGTAATGAATCGAGAGGTGCACGTGTTCCTGGGCATCCCGTTCGCCAAGCCGCCCTTGGGCCCACTGCGCTTCCGTCGACCAGTGCCCGTCGATCCCTGGCACGGTGTGCTGGATGCCACTCAATTGCCCAACTCCTGCTATCAGGAGCGATACGAATACTTCCCGGGTTTCGAAGGGGAAGATATGTGGAATCCAAATACGAACGTATCAGAGGACTGTCTCTATCTGAGTCTGTGGGTGCCGGAACGACTTCGGTTGCGGCACCGCGGTGGTGCGGACTCCCGAGATCGCCCTGGGGTTCCGATGCTGGTGTGGATCTATGGCGGTGGTTACATGAGCGGTACTTCCACTCTCGACGTTTACGACGCCGACATAATGGCTGCAATGGCTGACGTGATTGTCGCGTCAATGCAATATCGCGTTGGAGCATTCGGCTTCCTCTATCTTAAACCTTTCTTTGACGGGGACAGTGGCGAAGCGCCAGGGAACATGGGTATGTGGGACCAGGCGCTGGCTATCCGTTGGCTGAAGGACAACGCAGCCGCCTTCGGAGGAGATCCAGATCTCATCACGCTGTTTGGCGAATCAGCGGGTGGTGGCGCTGTCAGCTTACATTTGCTATCTCCTGTCACACGAGACTTGTCCCGCCGTGGAATCATGCAATCGGGTACTCTAAACGCGCCCTGGAGCTACATGACAGGAGAGAAAGCGGCCGAAGTGGGTAGAACGCTGGTTGAAGACGTAGGCTGCAACGCTTCTCGTCTGGATCACTCACCCGACCGTGTGATGGCGTGTTTGCGAGCCGTCGACAGCAAGGTCCTCTCAGTGCAGCAATGGAACTCCTATTGGGGCATCTTGGGCTTTCCCTCAGCGCCCACCATTGATGGCGTCTTCCTACCTAAGGACCCCATGGAACTTGTCGAAGAAAGTGACTTGAGCGACACGGAGTTACTCATCGGCAGTAACCAGGACGAAGGTACGAACTTCAATTTAAACCTTCCAATAATTTTCGTGCTATTCTTTGTTTTGCAGAAGGCGATGTTCGTTTCAGTCAAAACATGCTCCTCGAGAAAAATCTTCCATTACTTCTGTATTAAATGGAAAATGTGTCATAGATTTTTCGTAGCTAATAATCCAGTATGTGTAACCATACAAAATTCTGTCAGAAGAAACCTTTATTGCATGTGACTGAAATATTTATTTATGATGTCTTTAAATTCATGTACGTATAATCAAAGTAACTTTTTGTCCGTTTTCAGAAGAAGCTGAAAACACATTTATTTTGGTGTTATCTTTTTATTGTGTTTTATCAGTCCCGCATTTTCATTGAAACTTTATATAAACAATCTTGTATAAATATAAGAAAATATGAACTTCGACGTATTTTTGATGTCTAAAAATACCCAAATTAAGCAAATATGATAGTTTGGCCTATTCTTCGTGCTTCATAACTAATAATATTTCTATTAACAATATATTCTTGTTTTGTTATATTTCATACATTCCTCTACATTATTCAATTACATTATTATTTTTTAGTGTATGTCATAATGTGCCAGATTTTTTAAAATATTGATTCGTCATATTTCAGTGGGTACACAAGTTCATTCTAAACATCCGTGTCAAAATTAAATACTGATTATTTCGCCGAAAAGATATATCTCTGAACGAATATCATTTTTGAGGAAGCAAACGAACAAAATAATTTGTTATAATCATTGTTATGTGTGTGTTGTAATTTGAAGCAAGATCAAGAAAAACCTTACCTGCAAAGTACATTCTGGGAAAAAAGTTGTGACACAACAACCATGCAAGAAAATAGTTTTTGAAATCAGGAAATATCAGGAAATGCTTTTTCCCGGAAATGCCTTTTCCTGTAAATGCTTTTTCCTGGATATGATGAGAAAAATTAAGGAAGTGAGACCATAGTTTAGTACACTATAACAAAATAACGCCTACAAAAAATTTCATGCAAAAATTATATACTCGTAAACGATGTACACGAAATAAAAAGTATTCTTATTCAAGAATATACAGTACAAGAAATAAATAAGTGTGAATTATTTGTGGCTTCCTATTAACAAAATTCAAAAATGTATACACACTTTATACACAAATTTGTTTCATTTAAATGCGTTTAACACTACTGATCTCAGAAAACTACAGAAATTTTATCATAAAGAATCTTAGAGACGTTCTTTCAAAAAGGTTAAATTTAGAGTACTTACTGCGTATGATATACACTAACAATTCAGTATATTTTTGCTTTTACAGAACATATTTTGAGTTGTTCTAGAAAATAACACAACACTTCCAAATTCATGACTTTTGGGAAAATAACAAAAAGGCTCCTTACTATATTTTAAGACATTAGACAAAGTTTTTGAGTACAAGTACTCACCTTCACTTTTAAAATTTTTCATTGAAGGGGAAAGACGAATGAAGAAGATTCATGAAGAAAAGATTCGGAAAAGTTTTCTAATTGGGTAGAGATGTCGGTTTGTCAGACTTTTTAAAACATACTTTTATATGAGTGAAAGGTGGAGAGAGAGACAAACAATAAGACAGATGATTTTTTCAAATTAGTCGCAAATATTCAAGGGCAAATAATATTACAAAACGTAGATGATCATTTTGAATGACCTTCTGATTATCGCAAAATGTTTAAGGCGAGACATTTTATTCGCGGGAGATGTACTCGAACGTTATTTTTTCATTTTATTTTTGATTAGCTGAACTACGCGACTCTGTCCGGGATTTGAAAAGAAACTTAACAAACATAACTTTTAACATTTAAACCATTAATATTTTAAAAGAATTCACAAATAAAACATAAAAATTGAAATTTTTTTCCATTGTTACACAAAAATACAAAAAAAAAAAAAAATCAACATTCAAAGAATAATCAATATATTTTACCAGATACAGGAATAGATTTTTTTAAACTTATTTTGCACGGTGTTGCCCGGGTTTTTTTCTTATAATCTGAATTCATGTTAGAATTTCATATCTCATATCATCCCAGACAGTACTTTCTTCGTGTGCATAATTTATAACCAATGGTTCTAAACTAATTCCGAAAAGTAAATGAACAAATTAAAAAAAAACAAATAATTCACGGTTTTTTAAATTTACTAAAAATTAGAAGTATTGGTAAAATAAGAGGTGTAGCAAAAAGATTTCAGGTGTAATTTTGTTGCGGTTTTTGTAATTAATATACGTTTCATTTTATCCACTCAAGCCCTACAAAAACCTTTAAGCTGATTGTAAACACACAATGTCTGTTCCAAGACTTTTGTATCCTTTTATATTTTGACGTGCTTAATTTGAATGTAAATTCAAATTGCTCCTTCATTCTCCACCAGTTATTTTTTAAATCCGTAAATTAAATTTTCTCTCTTACAGAGTGTTGTTTGCGATTAAAAAAAGGCGATAGAACAATTTTGGCCCCGAATTCAAATTCATCGCGTCAAAATACATAAGGATACGTAGCTTCAGTCTTTGAAGTAGACCATTTTTTTTTTTTGACATGCCTGTGTTATCTTCAAGTCGATTCTATATCTAGTCTGCAATATTCATGTATTAGCGTGTTAATATCGTTTCTCTTGCATATTATTTTTAAATAAAAATTTGTAGAGTTCCATTACAGTAGTAACCTCCAGTATCTTCTCAGTTCGTCTTCACTTTGTTCCTCAATATTCTGAATCTACTTGAAGTACTGAACTTCTCAAATATGAGTATTCTTATTCGATGATCCAGTGTTACCATTGGGATGAAATTATGAGATTATCCCATGCTGTTGGTTTATTCTATTGTTATTCTCACGTACAGAAAAACAAAAATTAGTTGAAACACGATAAAATGTAATTTTATTTTCAAGATCGTGAATTCTCATGGGAACATGAAATACACATTAGACATTGAGCAACCGAAATAAATAATTCCTGAAACCAATGATTAATTATCACAGATTCTTATAACATAAATGCTCATAACATAAATGTTCCTGTTCAAACTTGTTAACGTTATGTTGTACATTTTTTTAACACGGTTTTAACAGAGAACTGGTTTCTAACGTAAAGCAAGTAGAAACATACGGTTCCGCTCACAGACGAATATTTTCAGTGTAGCACTCTTTTGCTCAGGAAATGGGAAATTTCGTTCCCATATGAAAGGTTTCTTTGACGTTTTCACACTACCTAGAATATACCTTTAAATTGCCTCAGATGAAAGGTTAATGAGTATACTGACTTGCCATATGTTTTTGAAATATTGATTGGTTGAATATTATTTTCGTGCAACATGCTGCGCATACAGTGGATACTGTTGTACATCAACCTATTGATGTTCGTATTCTGTAAGACTAGAGTTTGTAACATAATGCTCGCTTCTTACCGGGATGTATACACAATGACTCGAGTAAGATGAAAGATCGTGTTACGCTTAAGCCAGTTACGGATAATAGGATTCTCGCAATTCAGTCTGTACGAGATGGAAGAGCTCAAGAGGTTAGAAGATATGTTTAGATAGGAAGAATTAGTGTTGTAAAGGCGAAAAGCGATATGTTAGCTATTAATCTTGTTTTCACCTGAATGATCTTATTTTTATGAAGAAAAAAATATTTTGAATATTGGTCACACTTCCTCCATTTAACCTATTTGAATGACCCATTTGAATTTATTTTATTCCAAATTTGAATTTATGTAATCACATACTTTAGTCAAACTTGTCTTAAATCAAGTTGGTCTCAAATAATGTTTTACTTCGTTTTAACCTTGCGATGTAACAGAATGACCCCGGACCAATATACCGTAGACACACTCGCGGTATTACGAGATTATGGTGCATTGCATCTTGCTCCTACAAAGTCATTTTGTCAAAATAATGAATCTTCTCATAATTATAAAATAGTAAGCAATGAATAGATATGTGAGCAACTCTGGGAAGTGTTTTGAACATAAATTATATCCCAATATGATTCCAAGAATATAACAATAATTACTATTCTGCTTCACTTGATATATATTGTTATAGAGTGTCTTTTGTTTGTTTGGATAAATATGTAAATTAATCGCTGTTTATGTTGATAAAAATAAACTCCAGAAATATTCGAGATATTCGTTTTTTACTATTACTAAAAATGAGCACTAATAAAGGGGAATGGACACCGATAAACGTAGGTCAGATTGAAGTGATAAACAGAAAAGAAACGCAAAAGCTCTTCGGCGATTTTCATTTTGGATTTAAACTGTTAAATCGAAATAAAACTTGAAAGGTAAATACAGATAAATTTGATAAAAATCTAGATCCGAATCGAAAAATTTGGAATCGGCCTCTTTATCAATATTAACGTATGCAAAAATTCTCAAGACCACTACAAATGATTGCTTTCAGAGACATGTTCTCTTTCTTGCAATTTCTTTCGTCTTTAAAAATGAACTTGACTTCTTCAGGGTTTTGTTTTTGGTGGTGTATACGTGTAATATGTCACCATCCACTTTTCTTCTTCGTCTAAAGATGCCCACCATACAGCCCAAAGGGCTTTCTGCACCAATAAAGGATTAGACGAAATCTTTTCATAACTTACAACTTCCGAGTACTTGCTCGGAGACGAAAGATTGCATCGTCTTCGTCCAGATGACCGGGACTCGAACCCGGAACCTCATGGTATCCTGTCAATGCTTAATTATTCCCTGCATTACCTGACCCAGATTATTCCCTACAAAGCCTGACCCAGATTAACCGGAACAGGCTTTGGGAGTCGAGGTGTGGAGTGCAGTGAACAGCACACCTGCAGCCATAGCAGGTAGTCCCAGGTTCGTGTCCCAAGCCGGTACAATTTTCATCTCGCCATAGATGATGCGCAATCTTTTCTTGTTTGTGATATAATATAAAACATTTGATACATTCATACAATGATTAATTACAAACTTTTCTCTTTTGTTTTAATCAAATGTCATTGATTTAAACTTGATCATTTTTTACTTTCAATGTTATTAGAGTATTGTTGGGTGCTTACATCATTAATGAATAATTTCTCATTTGTTATGTCCTATCACATTTACTCATGTAATCTCAGGTTTGCACAAAGAAACCTAATAAATCATAGAATAACCAATAGACATCTTTGAATTATTCTTGTTCATTCTTTATAATTATAATAATAATAATAATAATAATGTGTCTTTACATTTCTTTTTTTTTGTACAATGACTTCTAAAAACCTCTATTAATATATTGCAATCATGATCATCCCAATTTCCTATGCCTCTCTTCGTTCTTGTGTGAGCAAAGTGGGTTATCAATTTTCGAGACGAATATATCTGTTTTCAAGTTAACAAGTATTGTATATCCGTATATTTTTTCTTTTCGATCAAAACACTGAATTTCGCAATAATTTAAAAAAATTGAATCACTTCATTATGATTCGGTATTATAATATTAAAAATAAAGTGCGAATGAAACCTATTTTATTTTTCACTTGAAATATCAAAGAGATTTCTATATTTCAAGATAAAAAGTTAAAAATTAATTAAAATATACCACGCAATAATCATGAAGGTAAATATTAAGTTGTTAAAACACAGAAGAAATCTCGTAGTTTTTTGGACTTTTCCATTGTGTCAGTATCCGGCGATATTATCCGGTAGTGATGTTGTCCAATAGTGAAGAGAAAGATGTTAGAAGCATACAAACCACACACACCTGATAAAATAATTCAGTAAACGTTTCAAGTATGAAAAAGAAGTGTGATACTTTTATGACGGCAATATCACATTACTTGATTGCTCAAATATTGTAAAATGTTCTGTAGAACACTATGACTATAAATTTCGTATTATTTTAAAGATACGGGAAAGCCGAACAGAAATGAAAACATTTATCTTTCTGATTGACACCTTATTTACCATATAGAGAAATTATGTTTTTGAGAATACTTTGGTCCTACCGAGCCAACACAACGAAATCTAGAAGACAACCTTCTCGTACATTTAAGGTAAATATACTTATATTTGTTTGTTCTCATGTACGGTTTTACCAGTAGGTTTATATTGAAGGAATCTTTGGGAGAAACATGATAAAAGTACATTATTTTAGTCCCCAACGGCTGACGTAAGTAAAGACGTTTATAGCTTACTTAACGTACATCGATAAAAATAAGACGGATGACCAATGAAATCTTCAGAGGGCATTCCGTGACCTTACTTATGGAATGCGCGATAATCAAGTGTCAATAATTGTCTTGAACTAAAAAACAGCATGCATGATACGGACCTTTTTAAGAAATTAATTTTGGAATAGAATGTTAATTCTACGTCTTTTAAAATAAAAAATAAAGTATTAAGAAATACATTTAAGCGACCAATAATTCTACACATTTACGTATACTTCTGGAATTTTTCCCGAATATGTAAGTAAGATTTAGATGAAATTCGCAGAAGGGAGGTATTTTAAGATACGAAAATGCAATATAACTTGCTCTCATTTACGAAAAGTGTTTTGAGTACTTTTTTAATAATTTACACATGCATTTGTAATGCGTAATTTGATATTCTTAATGATCATTAATAGATAATTATTTTGATTTGAATCGTTGTAAAAAATAAATAAAATAAATTAATTGCCCATAAATTGTCGAATAGAAGAATATCACAAAACGTTTTTAGTGCTTTTTAATATTATACGTCCACTGGGGATTCAAAAGAACAGAAAACTTTAAATTGTTTACGTTTCCAAGAGTGAATGAAGATATCAAGTCCTCTAGAAGCATAACGACAGATAAATATTTGGTACATACTCTTCACAGTCTGTATTCTACTACCTGTATACGTTGAAACAAATCGATAAAACCTCAAATTATCTCTTTGCACTCGAAAATGGAAAAATATGAACCAATGCCAATGCTATCAGCAAATTACAGAAATTGTTATGTATGTAATTTTCATCCGTATTAATCGCAATTACCCCGCACTATAGCGGACATGCGCTCACAGGTATTCACAAGATCACAATTCGAATCAAGCTGTAGTTGTTATATTTCTTGGATAATTTTTTGTCCACATCATAATGTGCCTGATACGTAGATATTACTTTTAACATCTTTTAAATTAAAGTAATGTGTCCATTTTATTTCAAAATAGCCCATTTTTCCCGCCGTTGCCCGGGGTTCTAGTATAATATCCTAAAATCATATGTGAGTCTATATTTCTCTACGTCCGTGAATTAATTTTTTCCTTATGTTTCCTTCGAAAATAAAATACAACGAAGAAAATATACAAAAATACACACAATATACAGTACAGTATGCAATAAATTCACGTATTCACGACTTATTACAAAATCTAGGGAAAAGAAAAATACATGCTAAGTAGAGTGTTTAATTAATAAAGAGCATAGTTAAGACCTCTGAGTTCTTTGGTTTCATTTCATTTTAGGTTATGTGCTTAAAAACAGCAATCTTCATAGCCTTAATTTAATTTTGCTTCTACGATTTAGTCGCTTAGATCATATTTTCAGTGGTTTGTACGTCTCACGTAACGCTACTGAACTCAGGTGCACACATCAGTAAGCTTCATAGGAAACAGTCAAGTGAGTGAAGTCCCACATCTACTGATTAACCGCAAATTTAAATTCTTCTTAGACTTTGATATTTAGTTAATATTACCCATATTTCAATACAATAATACAATCTTCACTTGCAATAATCCTTAAGAAAAATCCATCAAAATTTCAGATAAATTCATTAATAACTTTTTCTGATTTCCATGACACAGAATCCACTTTTATTACCACAGATACACGCTATTCCCATCCGAACGATTAGTTTGGTCATTTACATAGTGGAGATTTAAGGATATTTGTAAAGACTTAAAAATCAATTCTTGGATACTGATAAGAATGTATCCCTGATACTTGTTGCTGTACCAAAAGAGAAAAATAAAATTTATCTGATACAGTAAAATACTATTAAAAACCATATTCAATTTATTATATATATATATATATATATATATATATATATATATATATATATATATATATAT
>NNCF01128608.1:691437-745802 GCA_002313205.1 Laupala kohalensis
ATATATATATATATATATATATATATATATATATATATATATATATATATATATATTATATACAAGTAAATATACTGTGAAACTCTCATTAACAAACACTTCTCAATAGCGGACATTTATCTCTATAGCAGTCACATTTTCACTCCCCGAGTCATTTTATTCTCCGTAGACAAGAATTGAACTCTTCTCATTATTGGTCAAATTTTAATTTCATGTTCAAACACCTGCATTGTCACCTTAGTACACCATCACACCATATAAGGAATTAAAGCCGTTAGTGTTGGGGGTGAGAAAGTATGATATATAAAAATTATCAAAAGTGACCGATATTAGTGTTGAGATCGAAGTTTTCGGGGCCGCTAAAATTAGTAGGACATCCTCTAAGACGTCAAAGTTCACAATCAACTCGTATAAAACCCAGCACCCCTGGGGAAGAGGTTGCCATGAAACTATTATCGAACATGACATACCACATACGAGTCCATATTTTTCGGTGTCGTTGAGTTGATAGTGAAATACCGATATAATTTTGAAATATAAAATAATGAAAAATGTGATGAGATTTTAAAATTACAAATGCTATTAAGTTTAAGTTGAGATCTCATAGGCGTACTGCATTCTTGGAGCGTTGAGGGGGTGTGAAGGACGAGACGTAAAAATAACGTAAAAATATCACTATTAGGGTTAAGTCCATGGGTTTTGTGTATTCTGAGATGAATAATCGTATTTCCAATTATGTATCCTTCAGACCACATGAGATGCACGGCACCCCTAGAGGCAGGGGGAGGACAGAGTGTGACACGAAAAATAATTGAAAATGTTCGTCAAGAAAATTGCGTAAATTCATTCATATGGAAGTGAAATGGAAAATTGGTGGTTTCTAAAACTTTTTCTCAATTACATCAGTGAAAATAAGCAGAGATTCTATTAAACCTCTAACTTAGAGGATACATAATTATTAAAACTTCTAACACTAATGGATAAAATTCTCACTGAATATCAAATTCACGTGAGCAAAGCCCCGGGCACCCAGCTAGTAAAGCTATAAAGACCAAAAAATTACAAGTTTTCTATTTTATCTTTCGGTACTTTGTATAAATTTCTGAAACATTACCAACATGACAAACTTGTTAATTTTTGTATTCGAGGTATTAACCTTTGGTGCACACAGTTTGGTGCCCTACCCACCACGATTCCCGCTAGGATCCTCCCCAGCTCAACCTTTTCCCTCAACAGTTGCAAAGCAATTTTCTTGTGATAAAATTACCATCGGAAGAGGTTGAAATACGGTCACCGACGAAGGTTCTCCGGAACGTATTACAGCATCTTAGCTTCAATAGACTCCAGATGATGCATCATTCGCAGAAAGGATTCGATATTTGATCTCACTTTGCTTTGAGGAACATTAATAAATTTTTATAATCCCACCAACGCAGTCTTCCTTGAAAGAAACAAAAGCACGCCTTTTATTCAACATTTCTTGAGAATCAATAGATATCAATATGCATGCAATTATACACTGCTGTGATGTGTACAATTATTCACACATATAAACAAAAATGAGTATTTTTGCAAGATGGTATTAAATTTATCTTTTCAGGAATTACGCTTCAACGTAGTTTTATTGAACATATCATGTAAATTTACGAATAAACATTTTTATAAATATTTATTTACAAACACTTTCTCTTAGCGGAATAATGCAAATCTATAAAATTCATTCAATGCGTAGACAATGTAGTACACTATTATGCTATAACATGTATATACTATGCATATATATATATATATATATATATATATATATATATATATATATATATATATATATATGTGTGTGTGTGTGTAATTATATGCATAGTATACTTAAAGTGTGTATGTGTAATTCTTTATTCTAGTAAATTCATTAATGTTCGGATTAGATTCTTCTCCAATTTACAGTCAGAGACCTCTATTTTCAGTCGAACGTTTTTGATGAAAGTCAGTTTAAATAAATAATTTAAGAGATACTACCATATGATGTACGAAAACTGTGTAACTGATGAACAATTGAACTTCTCTGCAAACATGGTAGAGATTAAAGTTACAACCGAAAAGAAACTGATACTCGTATGTAAACTGGTATTAGAAAAGATCCTTCCTAATCAGAACCATATCGGTCCATGTTCATCGACATGGTCGTAGTCTATTGGTGTAAACAGACTCGACGGAAACGTCAGTTCGTTAGAAGGGGTGACGGGTTTAAAAGTCATGATTCAAATAAACAATGAGATAAAATCGCGTGTTAAACGAGAAAATGAAAATAATAATAATAAAAAAAACCTAGGGGTGCACAACCATTGCTCATCCTTTCTCATATACTTTTCTCCGTTAGCAGCATAGTGAGAAAAAAATTTATAGTGAAAGGGTCATTTCTGGCGTGGTCCTCTATATTTTGGACGTCTTCCAGTGCCCTATTCATGCTCAAAGTTGCATTATGATCTTATTACGTCTTTTATTTGAAATTAGAAAGTAAAATAAATATTCAGAATATTATTTCAAAATATTATTTGATATAGCGACATATCAGTCTTATAAATATCGTAAATGTGTTATGTAAATGTAATTTCGTTGCAGACAGAAATTGATGGGCTTTTTCATATCTGCAGTGCGTTCGCTGTCCTCCTATGTATTTTATCATTATCATATCTTTCATTTCAGTTAACGAAAAGTGTATTCTAAGTCTGCTTGGTCCTGTAACGTGGACTGGCAGCGTCACTGCTGTTTCCTTTCTCAAGTTAACGACCTTTAGATAAACATTTATGTAGTGAGGACATAAAAGAGAGAGAGAGAGTCTGCAGTTTTGCTGATGTTCGTATCGAAATGCTTCAATAAGTTAACTTAACTGGTCTGTATGTGTTTCCTCTCGAATGCAATCTGTTTCTGAGTAAGCAATGACATTGCAGAAGCATGAGAGAAAATCTTCTCAAAGTTTCTCAAATATAAACCTGTCAAATTGTGTAAATAAGGATAGCTTCAGATTAGCAGCTGTAAACCATAGACACGTGTTATCTGTTCTACCCCCTCCTTGCACTAAGGAAGTGAGGTCAATTTTATCCACCGAGGAGTATATAAGCTGTTACTCAGTTGCCTCGAGATGCGCATTCTGCCATCATACTTGTATTCAGTCTGTTACTCTGCGCTACCTTATATAGCTATTACACTTTCATTTTTACGTCTTGTATGGATTTTGATTTGCTGCATTGCTGCCCTTCACCGTTCTACTAGTACTCATTAGAGAAGACTTAGCTTACTCCGATCCGAATATTCAAATTTAATCCTGTCTGAGGATTTGAAATACTCTAGCAGTATTTCAGTCCATTTAGACTGCTAAATATTTTTCAAGCTTCTTGAAACAGTAACCGTACGTGTAAGTGTAGCAGACAGAAATTCGTTTACTGCGTCTATACCAAACTTTCAAGCGAAATGCCGTTAATGCGGATGTAATGCATACTAATTGCGCTTTACGTACAGAAAAATTTAAGCAAAATCGTTGAAGTCGTTTTTGAGAATCATTCAAAAGAGTACTTTGACCTTCATGTGAAGTACCCTTTGTTTTAAAGAAGAAAAAAAATACAACATTAAAAAAAAATTCTACCGTAAATACGAAATGCGTATTAAATTGATTCATCCATTTACTCAGAATCGCTGCGCACAGACGGACAGACGTTATGCCAAAAACTACTTTTTCAGAGTCAGGGATCGCGAAAACGGATATTTCCGTCGAAATCTCGCTTTCGAATTTTTTCAGGATTACAATAATTTCTTTATACTACGTATATGAGAAAGTGAAAATAGATTACAAACCCTTAAAAGACCTTAAAGTCGAACAAGAAGAAAATATATTATAAAAATAATTGTTGATGTTATTACAGTGTAATCATGAAGTAACAGACAGGATGGAGTTTTACATCTTTACTTCAGTAAATACTTTTCCTCTGCGTTCCTCCTCCCAAAGTACAGACGCTCCATCTGCGCGCATACCCTTGAGTAGTAACCTTGGGAGAGAGGGTAGTGGAATACTTTTCTAAAAAACATTGACACCCTCGGAATAAAAATAACATATCTTAGTTCGTACTTGTATAGAAAGTGGTCCTCACGAAAGGTACATATTAGAAAGTAAGCTTATTTTGTACTATCCTGACCAGTACGAGACAAAAAAGACTCGGAAATGTCTGTGGTTGGGTTAGTAGCAGCCACATCGTGGCGCAGATTGAGCATCCTCACAGCACGCGCACGCAGCCCGTTCCACACGTGTTCGGGCACGTGTTTGTATCGCGCAGTGGTCGGTGACTCCATGGGCGTTGTGTGGGCGAGTGAGCGTCACAGACGACAACCAGCACGGATCTGCAGAGAGCACGTGCGAGATAGTAACATTGCCCAACACTGGAGCAAAACAAAGATACTTACGCTAAGTAATTTGTGACAAATTATTTGGAGTTAATATTTACAATCCATTTTTGTACATGATATCCAAAACGACCATAGACACTAGAACAAAATGGTGGAGAACTTTTCTAATGAGAGCGAAGAAATGAGTGATATGACTTCTAGTAATAATATTACAAATAATTAAATAAATAATTATAAACTTACGTCCTTTATGGACAAATATTATTTTTATTTTTGTGCGTAGTTCACTAAAAATAAAAGAAATTAAAAAATAATATTAGTCCATAAAATGTCGTAAGTTTATAATTATATATTTAATTAGATTACATAATGGACGTTGATAGAAGTAGAATTAATTTTAAATATACTTGTTTAATTTATATAAACCTGACGAAGACTCAAGCCGATGACGAAACGTCGTTCGAAGATAAAGGAAATAAAAATATATATGAATTATAAATTCGACAAATATGGACATTATTTAATATTATAAATATAGACGTTAATTATTTATATTAACTACTTTTCAGTTTTCTATTTTTAAAGAAAATTTTAATCATGTAAATATTTGCATACAATTTGAAAATAGAGGAAGTTGCAGGTTATTTCGAACTGATTTGACCTGAAATTTAATTAAATAACTGAAAAGGATTCAATAGATTCAATATCACACTGGATGAAATTCACCTGTAAAGTACAATAACAATAAAGTAAAATTATTTTCTTAAATTTTGCTTTTGTTTTCAATAAGTCATACACGAGATTATTCTTCGCAAGAAAAAAAATATTATTTTCCTTATTTGAAAATAACACACCAAAATCAATTATTTCGATTTCTTTCTGCATTTTTATGAAGTGTCTTTCTTCACAATAATCTGATGTTTTTATACCAAAGGTATAGGTAGGGGAAGAGTAGGGATTGAATGATCTAATACAATGTTTTAAACGAATTATTTAACTTTCATTTTTTATCACGTCATTATCAACCAATGCTAAAAATGAGGTAATACAATAAAAAGTTTCTCTCATTTTCTGAAATAGTAATTTCACATTTTAGCAACGTTCAATTTGTGTCTGTACTTCTAAATGCTACTCATTAATGGAAGCAAATAAACAATGAAATGAGTTCACCAGATATATACAAATATTCAACGTCCACAAACAATGAACAAATAATCACTCTTCAGTACTGGATCATATTTTCTTCATTTTGCAACGAAACTTGTGAGTTACAAAGTTTCTGTTGGACTAACATAGCGGGGTTTTAATTCGAAAGTTCCTGTTTTCTAGAAGTATATTATTTTGATAACCGAGCAAAAGGACATTTATTATAAAAATTGAATCTAATCAACATAAAATTACACCAATATCAACCCTTCGCATTTAACTCTACCGATGACAACACACACTCACGATTCGTTCAAAAGTTAATTCATATAGACTTCGTTTATGCAATCTCTAATTCAACGTGACGTTCTGTCACATTACATTTGTTTCATTTGAATTTGCCGAGCGTATGAATATTATATTCCAGCTTAATTTTCATGACTTATTTTTTCATATGTACATCAATCTAATTTCTTCTGTATATCACATTATTAAAGAAACATGACGCCGCGAACAGAAAATTTAATTACCTTTTAAAATTTAACTTTCTGCCCCTGAACTTCAAACTAAGTTATTAAATCATAGGGCAGAAGTTCATCAAGTAAAGAAAAAAAGAGAAATACATTTGAAAACCTTTGGTGCATGAAGTCATGGTAGAGAGTACTCAAATAATTTGTAGTAAATTTGAATTAATAAATTATACCTTCATTAAAATGTATTGAACAATAAGGTTACAAAATATTATTCCATGGTAAAATATTAACCATCGTGACAATTAGAATATCTTGACATTCGTAAAAACTATGAAATGTTTACAGAAAACGTGCCAACATACTAATCATTAATTAATATCGAATCGATGCCTTGTGAAATCAAAGTAAATCCTTTCGCCGGCCTACATTTCCAGCTTCATAAACTTCAGGAACAGAGCACATAATATCTTGACGGATTTGCTCAGGTTTCCTAATCCAACATTAATCAAGGATTCTCAACTAGATCTGATATAAAACAGATGTCCGAAGATGAAGAGGAGGTACCAGACTCCAACAGGTACAAACGATTGCATATTTGCATAGCCACAAAACTTCATTAGAGAGACGCTGCTGCGATTTGCTAACTCCACCCAGCGCATGCAACCCGAATGATGTATCGGTGGCACTCACGCTCTGGGCCCTAGATGGCACCAAGGGACACTGGCACAAGAAATGAAATCAGGTTTCAAGTGGTGATGTAGACAAAGAAAACGCTCCTGGCGTGATGGATTAGGAAAACTTACGCTGTAATACATCAAATACGTTTCTATAAGACATTATTTGTTTTTACACTTCCACATTAGTAAATTAGTTTATTGTCCACGTATTCAAACGCAGTCTGTAACTTCTTTTTTGACAATAAAGTTTATTTATGTATTTATTTACCTTTCATTTCTCATGAGTTTTATGTTACAGAATATTTCTCCTCTCTGGAGTTTGTTATAGAACAATAAAACTAAGACATTTATTAAGATCAATCATACGAACGTTTCACTAAATGTTGAATATACAGTAGGGGAACAATATTGTAGCTCATAGAAAATTTAACTATAAAGTACAATAAATAAAGTAAAAGAATAATTCATAAATTTCTTTCAAATAATTAAATATATATTATATTCTTGTATTCATGAAGAATGGTCATGGAACTTTACTGCTGATGTACGTTTCACCTGATGATATATACATATATGATTTCAAAAATATTAATTTAGAAGTTACGAGGGACACACGATTTTTCTTTTCAAGAACTGTCACATGCACTTTAAAAATTATGTGCTCTAGATTCTTGCCCTGATTGATTGCAAAAATATTTCAAACTTCATAATATGTGCAAGAAACTCCAAGAAATAATTTTTGGGTCGTATGTGAGATATAATAAATAAGACAGGCTACATTATAGAATGTATAAAAATAAGCATATTTATCTTAAATATTTATATTAAACTTTGGTGACGTACCGAAAAAAATATCATTGTTAGAAATTAAATTACTAACTAAATGTAAATTATATATTTTTGCATCATTCAGACATTTACATAATTCAAATTTGTTTTATATTTTGTATACTTTTTTAAATATACATAAAAATTAATCTAGTCGTTTTCTACTGTCTAGTCAGGATATTGAAAAATCGGTATAAAACTCATCTTCAATCTACGTATTCAATCACAACTTCGACTCAGAGTGAATATTCATAGTGATAAAAAATAATACAGCTAAGTATAAATTAATAAACATATTTGCTCATTACAAGTTTGAACCCTTCAAAATTGCCCCATTTTTTGAAGAATTGTTCATAATAGAATACTCATCAAACCATATAATTACAAAAAGTAATGGAAGTAGAGTGCTATAAAAGCAACCGTTTCACCTCTACGCCATCTCTCATCAGTTAAAAAAACTAGGTAGTCAATCAGGATCAGTGCTACTAAAGGGCAACAGGTCAAGGCAAACGCTGTTATGAAAGCGCGCATAAACTAGCAAGAGGAAGAATTTCACAGAAGATAGCGATGGTGGTAATGAACAGGTAATGAGGACAACGCCGAGCGAGGTCGCACAGCCATCATTTCCGATGGTGAGGACCAAGTAACGACGACCGGGGCAGGAGGTGCAGGTGGAGGAGGGTGAGTTGCGGCGTCGGACGAAAACACAACGTGCACCGGGAACGTGAGAGCGAGCGGGGAGACTCGACGGTGGACCTCCGAGGGACGAAGGGACGCTCGCAGGGGAAAGCAGTGGATCGATAGGGCGAGAGGGAGAAGGCACAAGGGCAACGCGCGGCGGCCCTGCGAGGCCAAGGGCTGATGCCTTGGTGTCTGCGAGGTTGAGGAGAGGAACAGACGAAGGAAGAGAATGGCGGCTGCTATCAGTTTTTTTTTCTTTTTTCGTTTTTGACGAGTTGGAAAATATGTGTTGATGTGCAAGAGAAGGTTTGGACTACAGAATAGGACATACGGAAATGAGGGACGAGAATAAATGAGCATTTGAGTTGATTAATGAAACATTTTATGTATTCGTTTATCATGAAATTGAAATAAAAACCAAATAAAATTCAAATATTGATACACAAGAGTACGATGTATTAGTGTATTAGTATTATTATATCCTATTCCACACACAAATAACTGTTATAAAAAGGGAAAGGAAGCAGTTTACGAGTAGTAATTATGCTTTTTTGATGGCAAATACAATTGGCCACAGAAGGAGTAAGCTAAAAGGCCAAATATAAAAATTATTAACTACAGAAAAACTGTTATTTGAATAATTATATTGTGAGAGAACACATCCCCTAATGACTAAATGATATTTAAATAATTAAATGGTGGAGACTAAGGAAGCAGCAAAAATAAGTGCAAAAACATTTATTGAACTCGTAACTGAAAATAAATGTCGCTGTGGAAATGAAATGCATTTTCTTAAGACACTTGCAGAAACTTTAGAGGTAATTAACAGTTCTTTTAGACGTAGTATCTGGTGGTGAAGAAGTTGATTTGGGAGTTGAGCTCGTGAGATTCTTCAGAACAAGAGATTTTACACACTCCTCAAAGTGTTCCAGTGCATTTCAGACATAATTAGCGTGTTTCAAAGAGAATCTTCTCAATTTTTCTGTGAGTTATTAATATTGGAAACCGAAAATTCTTTTGGCTAATTCTTCTACACTTTCCGTTATCGAAGAATCGAAACGTGACCGAGAAATCGAAAAGCGTTAATATCTATGATCTGAGAGAGGGGGTATTCTTATGAGGGTTAAGGCAACGTCTTGACTCGTGAATTCCGGATATTGACCTCAGCAACTACAAGATCAAAAAGGAAAGAACTTGTAAAGGGATGATAGGAAAAGAAAAAAAATATTCTCAAGTTTTAAAGTAAATAGAACTAAATTATGACTCAAAATTAATGTCCCCAAATCTTAAAAATCCATCTTCATGGTGTCAGAATTCCATATTAGTTTTATCTCGTTATTGTTCTTTGTTTTCTCTACTGTATTAAAAAACGAAAGGTTTCAAATAAAAAGAGCAAACTGTGCTCTCCGAAGAAATTTCTCGCACGAAAAATCTCGGATCTACATGATTTTGAATTTTTATTTGAATAAAATATTCATCATTTTACCTAAGTTTTATACCATTCATATGATTATTATACACTGTGAATAATCTCATGAAATGTACCATCTTCTTCTGCGAAGAGATAGTCACATCCGATTGTTGCATTTTGAAACTTATTAATGTGTAACAGTTTTTTGTTTTGTATCTTGAAATTTTGACAGGAATATTGATATTCATTTGCTTAATTTGCATCGAAATCACGAGAATAAAACAAACTTGTGACGAAAACCAGAGAAGATTTTCAACATTGGCAAGCATCATTATGATTGAACTACCCAATTTCATCCTTGAAAATGAAACAATGCTTCTCCGAAAGGAAAAATATTCCAACGCCATACTTACATTAAACTAGCAAATCAATTGTACAGAAAAAATGGTAACAGTAATTAGTGTAAATTTAGTGTCCACTTACTGCAAAAGAATAAAATTTAGTGTATTTCTTTTTTCTTTTTACTTTATATTGGCGTCTGAAATATTAAGCCAGATAGATCAAAAAGCAAATAAATGTATGTAAAATGAAGAAAATGAAGTGCTCATTTAGTACGACAAACAGATACTTTGTTCCTATTTTGTGTATAAGATTTAGTGCAGTTCCTATTTAGCGCTTAAAATACTTCAAAAGGGAAGAGACATTTTGCGGCATTCGTCAAAAGCTGACAAAGCACCGAGAAAATACATCACGTTTTGCAGGAATGTTCTGTAAATGCTAAAATGATACAGTACTCACTGTGTTTTACAAGAAATACATTATTTAATTCGTACGTTAGAGTACTTTAGAGAAACGGTCTATTTTTGTATATGAAATTAAAACAGAAAAGCTGTAAAAACTATTCGAAAATTAAGCTGTAAATTAGTACCTGAAGTTGAAAACGCAAAGCAATCTCAATGTTCTCGAAGGAAGACCCACTTTTAGTTTCAAAGATGTTTGTTATTGTAGCATACCATAAATTCAATCATTGACTTACTGTTGAGTTTATCATTAGTACTTTAAATTTTTATAAAGTGAATTATTGAAATATTATATATTTGTATTTAACGGAAACCAGAGTGATTTCCCTATCCGCAAAAATTATAGAAGGACCGGGGACAAAAAATTGATTCACGTTTATGTCACCATATATGGTGCCTTTGCAGTCCGTACTATTGTTCCAGTGACAAATGTGGTGTCATATTGCGCTATCCGACCAATGTGTAGCTCTGTGTGACGTGATATACGAGACTACGTGTGGTGAGTCCGGTGCAGCAATATCACCGAAATGTGACATAATATTTCATTGTTTGTCTCTTCTTCTATTGTCTACCATCAAAATCAATTTTCGAGTTAAAGTTATGAAAGAATTGTGAGGTTTTATTACGTAAAAAATGTTCGAGATAAAGATATTTTCCAAACATGTTAGGTTTTACAAATGTTTTGAGTTCTATAGAAATCTATAAAAATATTACTTACATTTCTCAAAATTTTAAAATAATGAAATTTACGTACTCATAGTTGAATATTTAATACGAACCAAAGAAAATTTTCATTAATTTTCTCCTGTACTGTTTCCGTGAATAGTAATTGCCTCAGGAATTTCTTTTTTAAAATGATGGATCATAATTAACTTAAACAGTTTCAAATTACGAATACTTCATTCATTTACTGTTCATTAAATAAACAATTACAAAATATTTTTAAAAAATCACAAAAAATCGGTAAAACATAATTAACATAACATTATGAAAACAAGACAAAAATATTTTAAGTGTCTGAAAGATTTGATCTTTCAATTTAACAAAACCTTGCTTTTTGTGATAAGTTATTAGTAACATAAATACATGAGATATGAAAAATTCCAGTGTGAATTCAGTAACATTTCTTTCAAAGACCATCTTTTTATTGTGAAACCAGAAATGACATTAGAAGGAAAAGGGTGTCAAAATAATATAACACGGGATATATTCCAGATGACCAATTTGTCTCATCTCAAACTAAACGTTTGATGAACGACATAAATATTTTCGTTCAACCCAATTCTCGAGTTTCAATTTGTGCAATAAAATAGCATTTCCTCCTATTTACCCACTGTAATTTCACTTATTTCTTCTTCGCTCATACAATAGGAACTGAGAAAAAAACTAAGAGAAACAACAGGTTCGTTTTTACTCACAAGTCAGGTGGTCAATGACACTCAGTTTCTTAAGTTTTTCAGAGCCTCGAAAAATAAAAGATTGAAGACTTTCAAGAGAAGTAAAAACTTGAGGACCTGGGTCGTCATAATTCTTACAGTTTATATTTTTCAACAGTTATTATGTTTTAAGAAGTAACATTTTTGTCTAAATACCATTAAATATGTTAAGTGAAAGAATCTCAATATTTCAAAATCGTAAATTATATAACAATAGAGGCGAATTTAATAATATGACGAATTTTATTAATTTTTTGCTTATTTCTAAGATAACATCCCGAATAAAGATCAATCATTTTTTAGTAAAAGTAGACTATTTTGTGAGTTAATTTCTTCTCTTGGTACCAATTGACGAAATGTCCTCTGCCCTCAAAAAGGGAAAAATAGCTCAGCGGAACCATAACGAATCTGAAGTGGGTTGATCACATAACCAAAACAACATACTTCAGCTCAGACACAGTGACCTGTAAGTGTAACAGTGTCAACAAGACATAATGCCCAGCAAGTGACAAAGGTCACAATCACCCAGGTCACGGTGACGTAGACCTAGGCTGCTGTTAACGCAGTTTTTTCTATGATATCCTTTCTTGTTATAATCTCATCTCGAGAAAGAAGGTACGCAAGTCACTTTAAAATCGTTAATCATTTGATATTTTCCTACATATTCTCGTTAGTTGCTGAAAGCATCAATTTTTCAATAACGTTTAAATAAGATAAAATCACTAAATCCTATTTCTATAAGGTAATATTTGAAAACATCTATATTTTCCGTCATTTAATCTATTGAAAAAACTGAAGTACCATTATACAGATAATTTCCAGGTCTCTTCGCCTAGCGTTCGTTTTCTTCGTTTAATTTCAAATAAAAATTAATCCAGAACTGTAATAATTTCTTTATCAGTCCCCTTGTAGCGTCAGAGCAGGAAAATACGGTTCATAAATGAACAAATACATTTTTCTGTACTGTTTGGATATAAATAATTTTTTAACAATTATAATGCAAATGAACACAGGAAATTTTTATGGTACAAGCAGTTGTCTCTGACATTCATTTCTGATATGTCCGGAAAATTCATTATCTTTTAACAGAGGCAAGTGGTTTTTGTCTAGTATTGTACTGGAATATATTTACAATATTATTTCTTCAACAGTTCTTGGTACTTATTCTACTACAATTAACGTCCATTATATAATCAATTTATTTAATTAGGTTATAGACTAGGTATAGAGTGAAGAGAGCTCACAACGTTTCGACTCGGATTTTAGTCGTCGGCAGGTGATTAAATAATAACGAATTATAACAAGAAACATAACAACAACTTATTTACAACTTACTCATTCGGGCAAGAGTAAGTACAGCCACACCAAAAACCAGGCTATTAAGATTCGACTAAAGAAAACCTTTTTATCTCGGATTAAATCTAGTTAAGTTTGAGGTGAACAATCAATAAAGAATTACACGCTTCGTCAACATTTAACCTTGCGTGTGTGCGAAGCGGAAACTAGAGAGGCGAGAAAACATCCACGCAGAAAACAACCCCAACAATCACGAGTCCTCTTCAGCGTTATTCAGTGAAAAGAGTGAATGGTCTGCGATGTTAACAGTGAGTCAGTAAGAGAATCATGTCGGATAATTTAACAATGATAGGATAACAAAAGACGGACAACTAATTATCGTTATCAGTGGTGCAATGTATTGAGAAGAAACGAAGCGAAAATGTAACAAAATCGAACAATTCACGGCTGTGTGTGCATGTTGAGGACGGTGCTCAAGTTCGATAATGTGGGAAAAGGAACGGTTGGATATGTTCTGAAAGGACGGAACAGAATACCGATAGAATACAGGAGAACAAATGGTGGGTTACGCCACGAGAGGGTGACCCATTGAATCGGACGCGACGGAGCATAACATTTTATTGAGTGGCTCAGTGTGGCGGGATATTGCGAGGGAGGAATGTCTCGACAGAGTACTGGGTTGGTGGAACAGGTTTTGACAGGAAGAGTTGGGTGGAGAGAAAAGAAAGGTCGGAATCAAGAGCTGGTGTGGTGAAAGGTAGAACAGAGCCAAAATTGGCAGATAAAATGACCATGATGATGTCAAAGGCGGATAACATACTATATGGAAAGATACGACAAAATAGAAATATTATGTAGTTCAAAAGGGACCAATTTATAAGCATGTACGTCGATATTAGTTTACGTACACATGTATTTGGTGAGTTGAATATAACATATAAATCTTATTTTCCTGAATTTGAGTATAGGATAAGATAAATAAATAAATAAACTTTGTTGTCGATAAACTTTATTGTTGCAAACTGTGCATGACCACGTGGGAAATAATAAGCTAAGTTACTCTCTGGAAACAAGAAAGGGGTCATCCCATGAACTCGGATCAAAGACCCAAGGCCAGTAGCGGATTGAATACTTATTCCGAAATGAACCGTAGATATTATGTGCTGCAAAAATTCAAGATTAATAATAACAAAAGTATTAAATGACTTTCCAGTCTGTGGATAAACCGTAACTACCCGTAGGAAAACTGGATAGTAAACCTCGGCCAGGGAATAGGCCGTCGATGTTTAGTTTAAAGGGTTTAATACGCATTCTACCACGATGACTAATGAAATCAGCACTTGGGTGCGATAAAATGAAATATAACCGTTTGGAGTTTCGAATGATGAAGAAGGGAAGGAATTAGATATCGCAAAGGGCGCGATACAGTGGAATTGGATAGAGGGGTATGAGATATGTCGGTGATTGGTGAGACGTGTTGTGGTGGGCAACAGGATTGACTTTCCCCAGGCGGGTAATTCGAGCGTCAACACGACGGGCGTCGCCGCGTGCGCCATGTCCCCCAACGCGTTCATGGCCCATTACTCACGTTGTTTTTAGTTTACCTTGTGACCCATCGATCTGCATCGACCTGAATCGATTGGTCACCTGCGATGCGACCGCTGCGTCGCCTTGGCACGCACTCGACAATACCTCGCGGTCGATTGTCCTCTCGAGACGTTGAACCTTGAATATCTTGGTCTGGATTCCAATCATAGAGTTTACTCGAGGAGAAAGAAAGGTATATAACGTTGGAATGACTATAGTTATGAATAAGAATGAGCCAATGACACTTTTTTTAGCTTTCGCGATAAAAGGTCCCATTACTAAAAACTATTATGAACAAACGCGCAATAGAGTAAATCATAAAATGTTCCATTATTTCATGTTTTTATCACCAAGTCTTACTAGCTGAACCCAAGCAAAAAATTTGCACTCTTAAGTTCTGGTAACAAATATTAGGAGAGAGCTCATGTGAATGGTGCTTGTAAAAATGTCCAAAAAATATTAATACAGGAGTAAGCAATATTTGAGCGAGACAAAAACAATGCTACATTTCTTAGTTTGTGACCATTACAGAGTATAAATTTTGATTAAATTAGTGATACGTAAAAATTCATATTTACGGAAAGTTAGAATACAATTCATCGTAAGAAATTCGTTCCAGAACTGAAATTAAAACCGGTACATACAAACGATGAATAAAGTTTTAGTTGTGATAATTTTGATTCGTAGTCCTACATTACTATGCATCTGCACTCACATGCAGTGGCTAAAGACGCATCTTTTTAATCCTTGAACTTAACTACTTCAAACAATCGTGGAAGCTTAATGCGTAACGTATTTCTACAGCGAGGTCATTTGGAACACAGGTAGAGAGAGGGTATAAAAATTATATAATCAATATTATGAGATGTATTTTACAACCCTACTCACACAGATTCATATGAGTATGTGTTTTCGTTCCTTACTTCCACGGAGGTGAGGTCCATCACCAAAAACTGTAGAATGCCGTTAATCGTCCCTACACGATGCACCTAACCTTTCTACAGGAAGCATAATGTGTCATAGGGTATCTGATAAACATTTAACAGGTGTCTCCCACAACAACTTTTTTCAAAGATGCATGACAATTTTATTGGAACTAGTTTACCATGCAAATATTCTCAATAAAATTTGTAACTTTAAGATTACAAATCCTAGTTAGAATCTAAACTTCAAATAGTTATCTAACTCTTTTCGTGGATTATCATGAGATCGTGATCTCTCGAACTTATTTTGTGTTCAGAAACAATATACATTTTTTAGCTTCTAAATTTAACGACTTCTATGCGCAGTAAAGAATTAAAATTAGATTGGTAAGTTATTTCGTTCGCGTTCTTATCATGTTCAAGTAAATCTGTGACGTTATCAGCGATCTTCTTTTTTTTCGTGCAGATTGCCTACTGTCACGTATAATACGTTTGTTCTGTGGCTTATTATTGCGATCAGGAAATTACAAGAACTGATGTTACCACCGTCATCACATTTTGACTCGTATGTATTACCATTAATTAATTGATGATTAATTAGTAGATTTCTACTTATATCCCCACAAATGGAGGAAATTAAAACATAAATTACTAATGACAAATTTCACATGTGGTACAGTATTCCAGATCGCACATCTCTGTTGAAGACAAGCTAGCAAAATTTCGCTCTATGGAAGAGGAATCAATTTAGGTGTATAAACACAAAATATACAAAAAAATTGATAAAATATAAATGAAAATATGGTGAAATGCACGAGATATTTTGCATTAATAAACTCAATTCCACTCTAATTACACATTACGCACTACTCTTTAAAAGCACTTTTATCCAAAGAATCCAAATAATTCAATCAGTTAATTCCCCATACATCATAAAATTAATCTTATATTATGTCTATAAATCTCATTACTTGAATCACTCTGTCTATTTTGAACGAAGAGGCACATTCGTGTGACGATCTACTGAAGAATGGTGAACCTATTGGCGTTACCTTGCGACACATGTACGCCAGAGGGCAATAATTTAACATCGGATTTAAGAAGTGAAATAATATCGGGAAATACCCTTTACTACCCTAGTGTGGAAGCTGCTGGGATGTATTGGTTGAAAGTTTTTGCTAGTGTATTTATAAGCCACGTTTACTCTGTGTAAGTTATAAGAGAGGTAACTTGCTGCAGGAAACCTGAGAAAAACTACTGGGTTAGTGTGGACACATTCTGCTACTGGGTGGGTGGAATACTATTGATCCGGAAAGAAATTGTAATACTGACACGGAATTGACTCTTGTTAATAAACAGGAGAACTATGTTTAAAAAACACTGGGAATGGCCTCTGGTGACATCGATGCGATCAGCGGTTGCTGCCACATTCCTGCGCATCTCTGTCCCGAATTTGCTACGTCACTTCTTTGTGTGAGTGAGAGGTGCAGACCGTTGTGTCCAGAATCTGTTTAATCCATTTGTGGATCAAATCACAGAAGGGGAATGACTACGTAATTTTTCAGCAAGACGGAGGAACAGCACAACCCACCTAGAGAACTTTGTCACGAGTGCATGAGTTATTCGGTGAGGAGGGGGCAGTCATTAGAGGCAGTAAAATCTTCTGGCAACTTCAGTCTCGATGTTTTCCGTACCATTTTTCTTTTACTTTTCAGACTTTAAAATATTTTCCGGGCCAGTTTCATTTTTCCCACACTGTACATACAAGTTGAGTCACCGTGAAGTCACCTACCAACTGCGATTTATCTCTAACTTGGGTCCTTCTTTATAAAATAGAGAAATGACACGGACGTCACGTCATCTGATTGGGTCCGCTAAAACATCCCCCCTTCCTCCCCAGCATATGGCGCGAATAGTCAGATGACAGCTATTTTGGTCCCCTTGCAGCGAGACAAGGCCATACTTCACTCACGCTGTGGAGTTGGCATGAGTAAGAAACCTACGTAAATAAAAGAAAGGGTGGCCATTTTCCCCCCATCCTATATTCCTATTAGATGATGATGTGCCTCAGATGATCCACCGAAGCATGCGAGTCTACTCGGTGCTCCTTTGAATTGTGTTCGAGGTGTCGTCACTCTCTATATAAAGGACTCTACCTCCCACAAGTTATCTTCCAAGCAACTTGCGCAGTGTAAACGCGGCTCTAGGAAGAGTAGCGAAGATGTTTCACTTTGCTACTCACGAGAAGTGGAGTTCAACTGTCGTTTCTTGACTCTTCCATCTCAGCTTCCTTCATCCCTTCTCCATTTCTTGTAACTAACGTTCATAGATAGCAGACAAATGCTTCGCGGTAATTGCATACTAGAAAAAATTTCGGCTGAAATTTTAACATGGGCTTTGCACCTTTATGAGGGAATTGAATTCATTGGTTCAAGCTCGGCTCTTTGTATAGTTGAAGTCTAACCCATCTTTTATCGTATTTTGACCCAGATAATTGTTTTCCAGATGACTTGTGCCTTGTTCAACAGCTTTTTAAAGGGTTGTGGAGTATCGCAAGATTGGTACACGACGAAAAAAAAAAAAAAAAAATGTAATACCCTTTTAGGGAGGGGAACACATGTCATGTGTTACTTTGTATAATTTTAATTTGTTTGAATTGAATTTAATTCAAAATTATATAACTGATTTTCAAATTAATTACTGCTTTAGTTACTTAGTTTGTAAGTTTACTTCATTTTATTTTAAATATTGTAAACATATTTTTTATCATGCCGATATCTTAACAGAATTACCCTCTAGAAACCGTCTAAACCCTCTAAATTCAAATAATTTTTTTAACGAAATTGAAATTTAAATCTAAAACTTGCCACAAAGTATAAAGGATAATTAAAGGACGAAATCTTATTCAAAATATAATGACACTCAAATAATCCACGTTGGTTATAGAGGATAGTAGAGGACCCAAAACACGTGTAACTTTTCTAATAACTCAATAAAAAATTGAGTACATATATTTTAGTCACCACTGACTTACAAATAATATTTGTATTTCTCATCAAAGCAACAAATGACAGTTACACTTTGACGCAAAATTTAGAGACTAGTTAAACACGATACACTTCGAACAGTTTATTTTACTTGCATGATAAGTGTACAACCATGATAATTAAATATACAACCATTTATCATGCAATGTCTCCCAAATAATCTGGTCATTAGCTTATCAATCTTGTACGGCATTTACTACAGTAGTCCCTCCCATGAGAAGCAAATGCTCAGAGAATTCGGATCTAGATGGACATGTAGCTGGATAAAAAGTAATCCTTAGGCTTTATGAAACGAGCGAGTTCCCAGCGAAAGCTTTTGTGTGAGTGGAAACAGCACGAGAGAAAGAGACCATCCACTCAGGGGTATACATAGTCCTTCCACTCGTTCTTCCTCGAGTCAGGATTAAGTCGTAAATCACTTAGTGAATTTTCCTTCACAAAATAACCGTAACAATGGCACACACAAAGTTGGCATGTTCCGAAAACTAAACCTATTAGAAAAATAGATTATTGTCCTTCACGTGGTTTTTTAACGGCTTTTTTGACAATAAATTTATTATTATTATTAATCCGTATGTTTTGATGCGATGAATCTGTCATACGTACAGTATTGCTTCATAACCTCAGATTTTTTAGTCGCAAAAATGCCCTTAAATGCAAAAAACATGGATACAAAATCGGTGATGTATCAATTCTGAATTCGGATTTAAAGGGTCACAATACATAAGATACATAGTTTTAGTTTTTGTGCCTGTGTAATTAATTGTGCCTTTACTTCGATATAGCAAAAACACAGACTAGTAAACTTCGTGATAGGAGAAGTTTATTAATGGAAGAAAGATTTTCGTTATAAATGTATGGAATTCCTTTGCTAGTTCTTTTGATCAACATATCACCTTTGTCGTATACGATATTTTACTGAGTAAAAATACACTCCAGCACTTTCTTCCTCTTTGGTTAAATGATGATGCTTTGACATCGCGTATTAATGTTGAACATATTAACATCATGTAATCAGATGATATAACTCTTTCGTTTTTTGTAATAGTCCCAAAATAGTCATTTTCCAGTTTAAGAAATAACTTACTCGTTATTTATTGTAACTGAAGTAGAGAAACAGAAATATTAATTACATGAATATCTGACGGATAAATATGACAAGAGAACATCAGCAATCACGGTCGTCATCTGCTCAAATGTAGTTCGTGTGGCACGAAGTAGCAAGGTCTGCAGTCTTGTCGGAAGAGGGGTAGAGGGGAGTCGTGTGGGTGGATTTAGAGCGTGACAGGTGACGTCCAGTTTGGCGCAGGCGGCGCGGCAGCGAGGACCACCACAAAGGCAGGAAGAGGTCGAGCAATCGAGGTCTCGAGCCATGTATTGATTTCAATGACAACACCCAAACTGCTTGACCACCATCGGCGTTAACCTCTGGTTACACTGTAATACAACTTTCTCCCAAGGTAAATCAGATCATCACATTATTAAAATGAAAGTTGTGGAATATCTGAAGAAAAAAAACTATCTGCCAAGAAATTTCCTAGACAAAGTTAAATAGCATTTACCCGCAATAAAGTGTTACCAAATTTGACATTCAACCGAACACCTAGACTAAGTTCAGGTATTTTAGATAATCGAGAAGTAAACAAGGGACGTAGAAGTATGAATAAGATAAATCAGAAAAAGTAAAGAAAAATATAGAAATATGGGCGAGAGAAAAGTAATTGAAAGTTACGTAGACAAGAAACAGTTATAATTATTTGTATTTGTAAATTATAAACAAATGAAAAAACTTTTAATATATATGCAAAACCATAGATCTATGCAAGATACTGAGATACGAAATTAATCCTTGTTTTTATAACTAAAGTGTCAACTAAATCGAAAGTGGAGACCCTTTTTCATTTATCTCAAAAGAATGCTTTTGACGTATCTCATATCTTGGTACACTATACAACGAAAATAAAAAACGAATAACACTATTATCTTATGAAGAGAAGTGGAAAATTTGAAATAAAATTAAAATAACTTTGAATGCCAGAGAACGAGAGAAGCAAAGGAAGGGCGAAGAGCGAAAAAGCTGAAGGATCGAGGAAAGCTGCTTTTACGGAGCGCATTGACCGTGGAGGTGTCAAGGAGCTGTGCTTTTACCTCCACTAACCGCATCACACGGCCGGTCTTCTCCCTTCCGTGTACCAAAAGCTTCTGCACAAGATGAAAGCTCTGCGAAGTTACTAACGCGCATGATGTAAGTGTATACACCACAGGATGCTATCACTTATCCCGGATAGAACATACCCCTCTCTGAGAATATGAATATCCTCAAGTTCATTTTTAATTACAAAAGAAATTTATAAATTTGACTTTTCTTAAACTAAGATTTAATTTCATTTACAAAACGAACTCAGTAAAACTGCGTTCTTATGAAATATTTCTGTGGAGAGGCACGTGTGGGTATTCAATTAAATAAGATTCGATACTGTACAACAGATGGAGATAAATTGGGAAACGTAAAGTGAATTTACATTTAATTTATTAATCGCTTCTAAACTTCTTGATGTACAGTTCATAACACAGATTTAACAATCGTATTAATCATGAATAGCGAGACATCTGGAATACATTATATAACGTAAGAATTAGAAGAAATTGGAAACTCAAGTCCAAAAAAGTAGAATTGCTATGATTGAGTAACTTTTATTCACGAATGCTGCCTCCATCACACTCCCTGAGTATTACTGTATTAATATGATCTATAACTGATATAATTGGCTGCATCTGGATATTGTGTATGACTCATATAATTAGTTACATGGCCATTTCTTTGCATGGAGACACGTTTTATATTCGAGACTCATCATTTCTGCAATCTATTCGCAGCAAAAGGACTTTTTGAAGTTCATCCATTGATTAATTGTTACTCGTTTGTTAATTGTGTTTTTATCCTCATTCGCTTAAGATTTTTTCCGCGATTGTAAAGTAATTATTATTTTAGTAAAATGTTTTGAATGTTTCAGTACTGTTTTCAGATCATCAAATTATTAACTTAATACTTGAATACCCTTAAAAAAAATTTTTATCATTAGGATGAAATGTACTTTATTTAAAAAATATGGTAACATTAAACTAATTAATGAGATAAAATAAGGAATGGTTAATCTCGATAACGGAATAGTATGAATTATTAGAGGCAATGTGACATAGCATTTTTTAAATAGCAAAATGGAGAGAAGATTAAGCCAGATGGTTTTCACTGCAGTAAACGTGGAAAGAGTAAATGAGACACACTGACAGCATGTTGTCCCTAGAGTTTGGTCAAAATGACGGCAATACGTCAGCTGCTGTGGCTGGTGACGGAGCTCATCCTGAAAAGTTGTTGGGACCGGACGACACAGTAGAGGGAGCATAGAACAACGGAACGATCGAGCCCATTGCCAATACCATCTATTTGGTATTCCAGCTTCTTCTGAGAAATAATCGTTCATAGTAATAAAAATTAGTTGGATATCGGTGAGGCGATACAAGTATTCATTTTTAAGAATAAATGAAAGATGTGGTGTTGTCTACTAGTAAAATATTTATTTAGATAGTACAATCAAAGGGCAAATAATTTCATATATAATTTCAAATATGAAATTATTTGCCCTTTGAAACTAGGTATTTGCCCTTTGTTATTAGGCATTGTAAGACTGAAGATGCCAGCCAAGCGGGCGAAAGTACTATCTAAACAAATATTTTACTAGTAGACAACACCACATCTTTAATTTATTCTTAATAATAATAATAATTATTATTTTAAATTCAGTCTATTAGATATGCAGGTCTGTTAGGTCCTACGTCAAGGAGCATGAACAGCAGATTTCTGGAACATTGATGTGATCAGAATTGCACCTTTCTTCCCATCAATGTTTCATTGGCTAATATATATCTTATCGGGCATTACGTTATCCGTCCAAACATAACGTCCATACCTTTCCGCAAACATAAAAAAAATACACAAATATATAAGAAGTTCCCTAAAATATATTTTTCACCAAAAATTATACCGAATAGAAGATTGACTGAAACAAATTCATAAGTAGAATTTAACTCTAAATCTGACGCTTAAGCTACACTTGCGAAAGATAGACCGATAGTTAAATAATAAGAATATATACTTATTTATTAGTTTTTAAATTACTTACTTTTTCCTCTGGTTACTTTTTATATTATTTCAACTAATAGTAATATCCTTATCTAGTTATTTAATTAATTTTTTCTCAGTCCACTGATAGTGCTCAGTGTATCTTCAGCAAGTATAAAAGGGTCTTGTTCTATTTATACCTCCCCTCATTTTGATGTTCAACCTGTGAAGAGTTGCTAATGAAGGACAGGAAGGAGGCGTTCCCGCTGGAGTGGCGAGTTTTCTACTCTTCGATCAATGGCTATCGAAGAGGCGATGGCTATTTCCTGTTTCACGGAGAGTCCTTTCCTCTACATCTTCCTGTTCGATCGCGATGAATAAAATCAACATGTAGTATGTATAAATGGGAAATGAGCTTAGTTCGGGAGATGTACGGGTTGCAAGAACTCAACGAATTAGATAATAATTTGACAGTGGAACCATGATCATTCGAAATTAAGGATGCGCTCTAACAAATGTGATTTAATAACGTTCCGAATTACAGAATTTTCGAAAAATTCATAGAATAATTTTAGTCAGTTTTCAACATGGCCCATACACATGTTATCTGTAAAGTATTTATGTATTCGATCTACACGTTGAATCACGAAAAACATACATGCGTACTCATTGAATCACGAAAAATTCCCTTAAATATAGAAAATCTGGATGAAAATGAAACGACTGGGAATGATGGAACAATTCTGAATTCAGACTGTCAAAATACATAAAGATTCACGGGTATAGTACCTGGAACAGAGCCATTTTTTGTGAGTGTGTTTTTTGTCGTGTGTTGAAGGGCAGTTTTTCGCCTTTTAAAGAAGTGAAGGGTGATGAACAATTCTGACCCCGGACTCGGATTCAGCGCGTCATACTACATGAGAAAACTTATTTTGTGTGTGTTTCTGTGTTATTTGTGAAGTCAAACTATTCTTGAACAGGTCCCGAAGGTGCCCATGGGGTTCGCGGAGATTAGAGCTCCGCAATTGCTTGACCCCGGCACTAGAAGAAGGAGATGTGGTCTGTATCTCGCTCCGGCCGGTTTGGCCTCAGGATAGATCCTGGTACTCATTTTACAGTAGACTTAGTAGGACAGGAACCTTAGTAGACCTGTGTTATTTGAAAACAGTGATATCATGCGCATGCCATCGAACACTACAAAGGGCATTCTTCCGAGTGATTGTCTCAATCATCCATACATCAACTCATCGTTAAAAAACTATAACTTGAAATCTGATAAGATACTGCAAATATGTTGTAAATATAAGGAATATTGTTTGAAATTCCGATTTCATTGGGGTGAATTAGAGTGAAATGTGGGTTTTAGAATTTTTACTGTTTTCACTGTACTTTAGGAACTAATTGAAATATCATCTGTTTTATTATCCGAAAACATTATAAATTTACATATATAGAAACGAGTTTTTGGATTCCTCAATATTTCATTTTTTAAAGTTGTTAAAGTATAAAAATATTTTCAGATTTTTGTCATTCGCGCAAACAGCAGTGTTTATTATTTTCCTATACTTCACCAACTAATTGAGAAAACATGGCACTTTTTGCACAAAGAGTTTACATAGTTGTAATTAATACTATGTAAAAAGTGGAAAGGGATAAAAATGTTTGCTTGACCTGATTCACATTTGCGTTGTTCTACCCCAAAGAGCAAACCGTAACACAAAAACGAAAACGCCAGGACGAATCTCTGCTGATTTGTTTAGTCTCACAAGTTAAGCGTAGCGACATTGTTCTGAGTGACTGAGTGACTTACCATTTGTCCTAATTCTCTCACTTATTACTCATTTATAAATCAAGAAAACAAGATTAATTGTATGAAACTAGTGATTTTGATCGAATATTGTTTTTGTCTGATAAAGGGAGAGCGAAATTTCCGAAATTGCAATTTAAAAGGGTGAATGAGGTGAATATTTCGCATTTTTGCAATTCTCATTATGGCTCACGAACTAATTGAGGCATCTTTATTTATGTATCTAAACAATATTAATTAAAATACTTAGAAGCGGCTTTTTAAGTTTTTCCTTATTTTCTTTGTGGGCACAATGGTAGAATTGCTTTTGTCGTTTGCATTGATAACATGGTATATTATTTTCACTATATCTCACATAGTAGTTCAGATAACATTTGGTTTTTGAATACAAAAGTTGCTATATAAAATATATTAAAACATATTTTTAGCATTTGACACTCTTCCATGAGAAGAAAGAGACGATAATATTCGGTGCTTTGTCCCAACCAACTAAAACATTCATCCCCACTGTGATAAAAATTGAATATTTGACGAGACGTAGTATTTGTGTAAGCTCATTCGGAAGGAGTTTTCGAAATTGCGATTTTAAAGGGATTAATTCGGGTGATACGTCATATCTCACACAGGCAGGACGTCCCCGCTCTCCCCAATGTACAATTTGCAGTTAGATCTATTAAACCATACATGAAGTTCCCTACAAAAAGAATAACATACAAACACTACAGACGAGAATACATTTATTTGATAATGATATAAGATGAATAATTTGATAAAATAATTCTAATAAGGACTAAGCTTCTAATGTTTATTTGTGTAAACTTACATAGTATACGATCTAAATAACAAAAACTAACTAAACATTTAATAATTGAAATTTAAAATCTGTTTTGTATCGTAGAAATAAATTTACTTTTGTTTTAATTTAAGTGATACATTTCACCCCTCATTGCAGCAGCGCTTGTCACAAAGGTTGGAACTGCAGAAAAGTTAAATCGCAACATTCCATTAATAGATTTAACTAAGTAATCTCCTCAACTAAAGATACTTTTTTTCTACCATGCGGAGATCTCTTTTTATCAAAACACTCCATTATTATTCAAATTCCAATCCTCTTAAAAGGTACGGTATAAAAGGAATGGTTATCTAATACTGCGCTCTAGTTCTTCAGATACTGAGATAAAAGGTTACAGCCAAGCGCTCTACGTTTGCGACTACGCAGCAAAAAGGAGCAAGAAAAGATGTTCTGTAGAGAAATCAGGTGCACGTAGAATGCAAGAGAGACCACGAGTGAATTCCTGTAGCGTAGTACTCTGCGCTCCGCCACCAAGGCAGCTGAGGAAGGCAGTCTTAACAAGATCAAGGCAACTTGTTGGGAAGGAAAGAAGAAGTAGCTAAGAGGAAGAAGCCAGAGATGGTTGGAGGTATGTTCGGTCACGCGAACCTCCCGTTAGCTCTTTACTCGCGACTCTTTTCTCTCTACCTCTCGCTTCTGAGTTCTCATTGGCTTCTTCTCGTGTGGTTTTTTTCTCGTTTCTTTACAGTTTCACTTAAATCTTCCTCTAAAGACAAAGATTTAACACCTATTTTACAATGACATGATTGAACGGACAAAAAAGTATTATTTTGAGGTAAAAAAAGTCAAACTTCCAAATCTGGATCAATGATGTACACTGAGATATTTATCTATTTTTTCCCAAATGTTTCATTTAATATGGTTCGTTCAATAAGTTGGTGAAATATGTATATCAAATTAATATCAACCACTAAAATTAAATGGTAGTGAAATTACTGTTTTTTAGGGATAATAGACGCACAGGTCATAAATTTTCACGTTGAGGAATAATTTATGTTCCCCTGGTGAATTTATATCTCGCGCAGTATAACATTTTGGAATTGTCCACAAAAAAAGCATTAGCGCATGAGTCGAGCATTTTATGAAACTGGCACTTGCAAATCTCCCGCAGAGTAAACTAATTGCGTAAACGTGACAATGATGGAAATGTCCACCCCATCTGCAAATCTCAACAAAAACAAGTAGTTGTAATGTACGTGACAAGGCAATTAATTTTCAATAATTTTTCCGTAATTCAATTTTAAATTATTTTATGTTGCCGAGAATAATTAAGAGTTTTCAGACAGCTATTTACGGTCATATTGAACACAACTAACATGTAATTAATGCTAATGTGTAATACACTTCCTTAAGACAAATAGTAATATATTTATAGAAACATCTTTCGTGTTAAAGACTTCATGTAAAATAAAATTCACTCAAAATGTGAGCAATGTATTGCCTTAATTTAAATAAAATGGCTATTGCAATACATTACAGCTTTACAAAGTTCTTTCATATTATATTTCATCAAATATTCCAACATAGTTTTGCACAATTAACACATATTTAACGTTATTGATGAAGATCTCGCTTACATGAAGTAGCATCAACAACACAGAAAAAACCATCAGAGAAAGGAATTTGAAATTTGACTGAGAGTTATTTTTTGTTATTTAGAGGTTCACAAGACAGGAAGTTTGATTTTGTGTTTTGTTTCCAAATGTTACAATATTTCAAGAATTTATCAAGGAACCGAATTCGGTTTTTTAAATTTAAATATTTTAAAATGGATATTAGGTTTCCTACGTTCCATTTTCTTATCGGGTACAAAGAAGTAGGGGCGTTTTCAAGTTTTCCGACGTTCGCGAAAATGATATGGTATATTTTCAATATATTTCACGTACTAATTGAGATTACATTGTTAAATAAAATATATAGGAACTAATTTCTAGAATTTGATATTTCGAAGAAGTGAAAATATTTCCCTCTTTGACCTGACTTACTAAAACATACATCTCAACAAAGAGAAAAATATTTAAATTATTATAAATGAAACGAAATATTTTAAAATTTTTGAAATATTGACAGGATGTTTAAAACCATACACTTACTCAACAAACAATTTTCCAAAATTCCACTTTTTTGGATTTTTGCTATCTCAATAATGAAAAGAGAATATCACGATTCTTGTACGTAAACATGTTATTTTTATCTCCATTAAATTATAGCGAAAAGTATACCGCATCATAGAAAATAGTACGAAGCTAGATAGAGTTAGCTAGTATAATTATTAAAACAAATTACATGAAAAAAATCATAGTTACCCATACCTTATTCAAACAATGAAAACAAAAAAATAATAATTTTACCTTAAAAATTATTACATCTAAGGGAATGAACCATGTATTAACAAAATCATTCGACATCAATACATAGAAAATTTTTCTAAAATCTATCCGCGAATATTGTAGTTTCAGTTTTATTCACTACTTACTATCATTCAGTATGTTCCATAAACACTATTATGTTCGTTTCCCAAGAAATAGTGGACTAGAAAGGAGTTCCCAAGTTTTCCAAGAAATGTGTTCATTCTTTAATACATGAATTCATTTTTTTTGGGGGGGGAGGGTATTCTTTTTATTGACATAAGTAATTGTTTAAAATGTTTCGTACCATTTATATAAATTTAAAAAAATATTTGTAATTTAAATTTTATTAAATTTAAGTGTATTACGGAAATAATTTGTAAAAAAAAAAGATCATTAATGCAAGTAAGTTAATCTAAGACTTACTTCACGAATCTCTAAATGTGTGTTTAATAACATTTCAAAAGTTTGAAATTGCGAGCTACTTGCAATTTATTCCGCCATACTTAGAAAGGATTCATTTCCACTTTCAACAAAAATGATTTCACAAATCCCACCAATAAAACGAAGAATTTAATTTCGCCAGGCAAAGTTTTCCCTCGAATTCCGCCAGAGAGGTATTCTTTTATTCTTAAAGAAACGAAGAGTAATTTTCCTTTAATCTTCGGAAAGAGATCGCAGAGAGGTTTTGGGCTTTGAATTTTACTTTTGTCGTTTTAAAAGCAAAATAATTCTAATTTTACATGGAAAGACATGGTTGAATTTAATTAAGTATCAAACAACACTGAAACAGATTTAAGACTACTGAAACAGATTTAAGACTAGCGTAGACATCACATGTTTTCTAGTCTTCGTAAGTTTTTTTTTCAATTCATAATTTATGCATTTCAATTGTCAATGGATTTTAAATTTATATTTTATTTACATTTTTTAAATTAATTAATTTTTTTAAGTTAATAAGAATAGAAAGAAAAACACAACAAACACTTACTAATTGGACGAAAAGCATTTTTTTTCAACGTGGCTGAGGAAGGCTGGACGCAGAAACTGTTTCGTCTAATTTGAGAGTGATTTTTATGTTTTTATTTCTATTTCATTAATTATAAAAAATTTAATTTATTGAAGAGAGTTCTGTTTTTTAAGATGTATAAATAGTTTGAAACTTTCTATTCATTAAACTATTAGAATGTATTAGTACGTCTTTCAGCATACATTATGTTGTGAGTGTGGAATACATATTTTGGGACTGACTCTAACGTAGACCTTTGTATTATATAGATAGATTTGTCTTAACGTAAATGTTTGAAAGTTTGACAGGAACACGTCTCTACAGGGGAAGTAAATTTAGGATTTCCTATGAGGAAAAAATTTCATTTCATTACAACTCCTCCTGTTGGTACGCAGTATTCTAAGAAAATGACAAAGAAATAAGGAATTCATTTCCTTTTGTATTTCGCAGTATGTACGGGTTTTAGATTGTTCAACACTCATTTTTTAAAAATTCTTATGCTTTGAATATTAAGGACCCTTCATATAAAAACCGTAGTAAGATTAAGATTTCCCCAAATACTAGCTCATGAATTTTCATTAATCATAAAATACTTTGTGAAGATTAGACGAAGGGCTTATTTAGAGGGATGCGTATAAGCATTCCTAGTATAATCTGCCATGTGTGAACAATCTGTATAAATGAAATTTAAAAAAAACGATTGTTGATCTACAAATTCTGGTTCACTCCCAAAATTGAGAGACAAAATATTAATTATAATTATAATTAGCAATAGGTATATATGAATTTAAATTTTTAAAATTTTTGGTTTACAATCATTCCTTTTTGTTGACATGCAAAGAATATGAAATGAAATGTTTATTTTTTATGAAGTATTCTCTTTCGAAATATTGTAGTTCTCCTTTCCCCAACCTACATCTAAATTAAATTAGTTAAATTAATTAAATTGTTAAATTAATATATGAATATTTTTGTATGGAACAATAATAAATAGTTTCCAGCTTTGCAGTATTGAAAATGATCTGAATCAAAAACTTTATTAAAGATTTTACTCGAGCCAAAATATGACAAGTGGGTAAATGAATTTAATTTTTATATAATTTTAGTGTTTCTTTAAATGCAAACATTTCTATTGAAAGGTTTAAATTTGCTACTAAGCGATAATGTGTTTTTCTTTCGCATGGTTGGTAAATATGGAAAATTGTGAGGTTTAAATTTAAATTTACATATATTCAATTACTTTTCAAATACAATGTATAATCAATAATCAATGAAAAGACAAATGAAGCATACCATATTTTCTTTAAAGTTTCATTTTGATCATTTTATATGATCAATAAATTTGAAAATTGTTATAATTCTAAATTATAAAATCTGAGAGAGAGAGCACTAACAACACGGAAGAATAGGGATTTCAGGGAATAGGTGTCATTTATAAATCATTTGTGATAATACATACGTAAGTTTGTGCATGAATTATTTACTGATGCTTTTATTAAATTAATGTAAAGACCCATTTGTCCAGTAACAAATGAAAGAGAGAAGAATATTTCCTTTACGATATAATGGTATAAGCATTACTATAAATTTCATAATTTAGATTTTGACTCTTATCATTAATCCATATATTCAGGTACTAATATATAAATGCGTAACGCGAAAATGTATCTGTCTGTTTGCTACCTTATCACGACTAAACCACTGAATCGATAGTGATGAAATTTGGCGAGGAGATAATTTTGATGTTCAGGATGAACATAAAATATTTTTAAGTGTTTAAGAAAGATAAAAATGGTTTTTGACAATAAATGTCGATAAAATCGGGAAAGAAGAGAGTTATATTTGCTTACGCTGCCTAAACGGTTAGAGACAGGTGACAACTATAAAAGGCAATATTGTTTTTCTCAAAGAGTTCTACAAACAAGTTCGTGACAGCATATGTATATTACAAAAATTAACCTAAATTATCGAAAAAAAGTTTTAAAAAAATAGAAGTGTTAAAATACTTCAGTTTAAGAGAGTAGTTTAAGAAACAAAAAATCAATCATCATTAAATTTAATGGATTATTTGTTTTGTGTATTTAACTTAGTTAAAGAACTTCTGTATATCGTAACATTTTGACAGATATTTAAGATTGTACAAGAATGTTAATGAAATGTTGCAGCCGCGTCATGCCTCGGAAGCGAATAGCGCGGTTCCCGCGAGATAGTGTTGTGTATACAATCAAGTTTTGTATTAAATTTGTATTAATATGAATTTGAAAAATTAGGATGCTGAACATATTTAAAAAAATAAGTTAGAGAAAGTATTTTGATCTTCCAATATACGTAGTTAGATTTTATTTTTTCCTGAGTAAAAGAAGATTTGACTAAGAAAATAACGGGCAAAGCCGGGTAATCAGTCATTATTATTACAATGTAGATAAATGTCAAGGTGAAAAGAAACCTTGTTCTACTGTATTGCACATCACATTTACCTAACGACAATGTGACAATTAAAGAAATATTCTCAATCGAAAACTAAATGAGAGGTGAAATATCCTGAGAAAACCATTAAATAGTGAGGATGATCCAGATTACGGCATAAATTGCAGACGCTAAAGTGTGCTGTATTCGCTGAGGTATGATAGACGAAGTTGGCTGTAGAGGCCCCGAGAGATGAGTGGGGAATATCCCGTGGGAAAGTGTCTCTGGGCCCCACTGCTGGAGGGTCGGAACCACGCTGTAATAGGGGATGCTTACAGAGAGGGATAATTGAAGGAGAATGGGGATGGAGTAAGATATGCGGCAAGATCACAATAGCTCAAGAGATGGAGGGAATGTAGTAATTATTGTATCCCGTACACCAAATGGTTAAGTAATGCTTAACTTCAAGAAAAAAGTATACATATAATGAGGTAAGAGTACACAGAAATAGAAACACGTCCTATATTTCAGGAGGGTATAAGTACAAGTTGAGGGAAAAATGTATCGAATGAAATTAATTTAATATCAATGCTTCTCGCATATTACACGATTTGAATGGTCAATAACAGGTTGGTTTTATCGATGACCAACATCAACAGTGACAATTTATAATTAATTAATCAACTTTTAATACGTTTTTGAAGAGAAAAACAATTGTATTTTTCCTCACAAAATATCAGTTGCTGATTTGAAAAAAATATTATAGTTCCGTAACAGAATAATAACTAATTAATTATGTCATGTTGAATGATAATGGGAGACGGCAACGAAATTCACTTCGGGACTTAACGCGCTTATACGCTTACCAACTATGGCACTCCTGTAGACCCAGTCTACAATTGACATTCAACTTGTGAGACCGACAAACCTCTGAGGTGATCTAATAGAGATTAGATACCTCATATGAGGTGACTCCATTTTGATTGTGGATCGGTATTTTTTACTTCTGGAGTTCGCAAACATACTGAAATCTCTTAAATTGTGGTTAGTTTAATAGCAACTAAGTTTTCAGAACAATCTTCTGAGAAATAATACAAAAATTAGGAAAAAAAAAAATTATGTTATGAAGGGTTTGAAGGATATAAAACAGTTATCAAAAATACCAGAACCTCTGACCTACCACATGTCACTCATTCTCTTCTCACGTGCAGACAGGAGGTTACAGCATCACGCCTCCCATGAAACTGCTGCCAGAGTTTGTGCTGCTCCGAGACTTCATATTCAGCGGGACAAGCATGCGATTTTCAGGTCAAAAATTCATTACTTCGACAACTGTGTTAGAAAAGGGGAAATAAGGTTTTCTAATGTTCACTGTTTTGAAACTAAGTTTCATATGTCTTATCGCTCATAATAATTTAGTTTTATATGTACTCAACTTTGGCACGGCTGTAGCCCCATCCTGGTCCGGGTTTTCCTTCGGGTAGAGGTGGATTTCTTATACAGGTTCTCTAGGCTTTGTCTAGGGGTCTGTTTATTGTAACAATAAATCGTGAGTTAGTGTTATATTCAATTCTTATGATTTTTAAACACAATAATCTATAGTTCGATAATAATATGTTCATGTAAGTTTTTGGCGTTAAATTACAAACATGTTGACATTCTATTAGTATTATAACTCGCAGCTAACTTTTTATGTTTTCTAGGAATTTTTGCTGAAATTTTTAAATCCGTCTCTGCCTTAGGGCCCTTGATCGGGATTGATGGGATGGTCCCTTACTTGTTTCCGGAAAGTAAATTAGTTTATTGTCCACGTGGTCATACGCAGTTTGTACTGCTTTCTTGACAATAAATTTATTTATTTATGATTAATACCAAACAAGTTCATATCCTTATCAACTAAATTGTAAACTTACATAAGATATTTATAATCCGCCTTCTGTCAATTTTACACCATCTATTTATATATTTTATGCTCTTTTCATTTATATTTATGATTCACTGAAATAGATGAATCCGAATAACAGTTGAAATAATAGCACTAATTTAGTATTTATTTGATTGCTTTTAATGCATTACTTCTAAATATATGTATTTTTAAGATTCGATAGCGTGAACACCATATTCTCAGAGTTCTTATTAACGCTGGGACGTTTATGTGCCCAAATCTCGCGTCATCACCTACCCCTATGTAATATACTTTGGCCAACAAAACCATTAAAAAACATTTACAATGCTCATCATTATTATTTTTTATTACGAAAGAGTTTGGAGAAAATTTCTGAGATGGCGTGCAATGAAATACATGTTGTGACCCAAAAGCGTACTTCTTTCAGACATTGAAATTGGCAAATTGTCCAATTAATGTAATTGTTAAAAATATATTATACTAGAAATAAGGATATTTTATACATAATATAGCGCATTAAAATCAATGTAATGTTTACGGTCACAAAAAATCATTTCCTTAAAACAATTAAAAATAAAGCTTTTAAAATCTTTATCCATCTTAATTATATTTTAGTAAAGCTATGATACCTTCTAAAAAAGAAGAATATATGATTTCTATAATGGAAGAAGAAATTTATTGCTTCCCACAACGTGATAATTTTAGGACGTCAGCGAGAATGGGTAGTCGGAAAACCACACTTACAGATTTATAGAAACACCTGGATAAAGAAAATCTGGTATCTTATCGTATCTACCCGTTTGCTACTCGTGACAAGCGGCAATGAATTTACTGGTGAGGTGGAAGTGCAATCAAATCCGACTAAGTGCGGAGCAGTTTCACGAACCGACCAGGTTGTATTTCAATAAATTCCTAGAATGAAAATAGAAGTTATATAAATTCACTACGATGTCAATTCAATATCTCAGATTATAGAGATTGACAGGAAAACGGTTCAATATTTATCGTTTCTCTTTTAGATGTTTGTGGCTTTATTGATCGTTGTTTTCTAGGTCAATATATTTACTTGTGAGGGACAAATGGTCTGGCAACCTCATTTCACTGGCTATTTTCAATTTTTTCTTAGTGGAATTCATCCGTGATCGAGTATTACGATTCTAATACGTATGTTCGTTATTTTGGTCTCATCACAAAAATTTAATAGCATTCATTCCTCTTCCTTCAGTCCGTGTTGACCAAATCACTTATAAAAAGTTACGGCTTTCTGGGGAATGATGCATAAAATTCACCATAAAAGTGAAATATTATCCTGCAATTACAATATTTCGCTATAGAAATTGGCGTAACCAAGAAAACAACAGTTATCAATGCGAGTGTTATTTATTAGTTCCACCAATGGCACTCCTGGACGAGTCTTGGAAAATCAAAACTAATCGTGTTGATGAGTACAGGAAAACTATAGCGAAACATACACAGGAATATATTTCTACAGCTTTAGAAAAATTACTGTCAGCAGAAAGATTTACACCATTACGTTTCTGCGTTCAAATATATTTTTTTCTTAGATATGAATATATGAATTCAGTGTAATAATAACCCCCCACATCCGTCAATCTAAACCAGCAGTCGCTAACCGAACGTCGGCAGACCATAGGTGGTCCATGGGAAACTTTTGCTGATCGGCAGAAAAATCAGTACATTAATTGCAATTTTTATATGTTGCAGAAACTAGTTTGTTATGTAATAAATACTAGATAGTTAATTTTTTAAATCATACTTTAAAAACATTAAATACTTTGTAAAAATATAAAAATTTTGATGTAAGTAAAGTCAAGTTAAGTGTTGAACAGGATCTACGCTAGAACGTTTTGAGATTTGTTACATCAGTTGACTAAATTATTGATTAAATATCTCCTTAGAATATTGTTTGAATGAAAAAAAATATCTCGGTTTTGTAATGTTAAATAGGAGCGTTTTATTTTTTAAGTTGGCATTTTAGTGGTCATTATTTGACAAATATATTCATCTTTCTCAAAAAATCACTCGAGGGTTCGTAGACGGAAAAACGGTGAATTTTATATTTCATGATTTTCAAGAGATTAGTGAGCAATTGGTTAAACAATTGACTATTTATTTATTTATTTATTTGATATCTTATGGCGAGGGTCAAGCCATGAGACTTTCTCTTTTGCCTAACAGTGCCTCGGGAAAGGGAATTGAAAAGGAGAATTATTGGGTTGCAAGGGAACGTATAGGCACCGAACCGACATTTGCCGGGAGTGGGCGAGGGAAATCCCAGCTGAAAAACTCACCTAGTTTGGCCGAGTAGGCTTTCAATTTACGCTCTACCACTCAGCAATATCGTGGAAGCGAAGACGCTACCACTGAACTAGCGCCGTCGGTGACTGTATTAATGACCGTATTGAGAGTCTTTGTATCGGTGAAATTGAAGATTATCCTACTGTGTTTGGTCCTCGCTGCCATCGCTCATCACCGGAGATGGAGCGATGACGGGCGAAATGTCGGCAGTGGCTGTGGCGAACGCCTCGCTTCCTCCGACGCGCACCCACGCTCATCTCACGATCGATGGAGCAACGCGCTCGTCCGTCCGTCCATCCGTCCGCTTGCTTGCTACCTGATCGCAGAGGCTCAGGGGGAACATCGCACCATCATTATGTGCCTATCACCGTCCACCAACCGAATCACAGAACAACGCATGAATACATGTATAAGGTATCGCAAACTGTAGAGAAGTATGGAATGTCACAGGTACGACGTCGAAGTCAACATTCTCGTACTGAATAGATTACGGATGTTGGGTTTACATGGATTTAAGGTAGTACTAGCGTAGTTAAAATTAAATCACTAAAATATCTTAAATCGCCATAACCAAACAGAGTAACATGTACTTATTGTGATTTCAACTTGAGAAACATACCTCACCGACCATTTAAATGAAATAATTGCAATGATAATTGATTGTAAAACGCATTGCGTCTTATGAAAAAAAAAACACTTACAAAATAAGACCAACTTTTAAATCACGAAAGTGATGGAAGTTTATTTCATTTTTAGTAAATTATCCGTAGTATTTTTACATCACTTTTATCTACAGGTCACCGGACATCTGAGAAAGATCTTTCACTTTTTCCGAGGTGAGATGCATAAATCACGAAACCGTCGCGCTCGGCCGACATGTTTAGACATGCTCTTGCGTATTTCAAACGAGTCAAGCGAGTTGTTTAATAATATTTGTACTATATTATTAACTAATGGATAGAAATTAAATCAGGTTTTTCATAATCATTTCTCATATTGCTGTGCTTTATGACAATTAGAGAAAAAAAAGGAAACAACTATAGATATCACTGATTTGACTAAGTTGGAGTGCTGGTCCCACCTTAGGAGAAGGTGACTACAAGGACTGTCCCACGAAAAAGTCCCTTTCCATTTCATCCCTTGGAAAGAACGATGCAAAACTTAGAAATTCATAAGAAGTTTTGAATTTTCAAAAACCGGAAAATTGATTCATCTCTTAAAGTTTTATTATTTTCAGTACATTTTTTCGGAGTAATCGTATATTTGTTATACAAGACGTCATAATAGAACCAAAAAGAATGTACTTGTACATATTTATTTTTTAATTTACTAATTATGTTTTTCTTAATATTTATATAACAGCGTTTAAAGCTGGGGACGACCAAAGTTTTTTCTTTTAATTGACCGAATAGGAGATATTTTTAGTTTCCACGGGTCAAAAAGCAAAGTCAATTTTTCTGGAGATAGACGTGCCTAAATAACAAGCTAAGAATAACTTATTAAAGTTACAATGTCAAAGAACATTGGTGTCTTGAATTATCTTGTGAAACCAACGACATATATTATCGTCAATATAAATGTTCTTATTTTTTTCATTCGAAATGATTTAGCATCATCTCCGAACACACTTAAAAGTTTAAACATAGTTTTCACTGTCTAAATATTGCATTTCTATGATACGGAAAAGTGACTGTACACAATCAAAATAAATTTAAAAAAGTAGAAGTATAATAGAAAGTGTAATATCTGCACTACGACAAGACTATTTTATTTAAAAATAACCTACGAATACATGTGAATATTTTTTGAAAAGGTAGCTCACGCAATATGTGTATATAATACATTCATTTAAATGTATGAGTTTAAGCGACCCCTGTGCTGATTTTAAGAAGATTCTTCAATTTAGAAAGTCCACAACACCACCTTAAAAATAATGTTTCCTCAATTATAATTTCAAAAATACCTGTCAGTTTCACTTTCATATATACATTGTATTATAATAAAGCATAATTGTAATTGGAAAAGTCTTAACGAAAGTTTAGAACAAATGTGGGTATACTACTGCGTTATTAAAGCATACGAAGCCGTTACATGCAATAATCCTTAATTTTTGTCATCGTTGCGAATCCTCAGAAATTACATGGTTCTCTCCAAGGGATGAAATGGAAAGGGACTTTCTCGTGGGACAGTCCTTGTAGTCACCTTCTCTTAAGGTGGGACCAGCACTCCAACTTAGTCAAATCAGTGAGATATATAGTTGTTTCCTTTTTTCTCTAATTGTCATAAAGCACAACAATATGAGAAATGATTATGAAAAACCTGATTTAATTTCTATCCATTAGTTAATAACATAGTACAAATATTATTACTTTTTTCCATTTCTCCGGGATTTTCATCATCTGAGTGATAAGGTTATCAGGTTGCAGAATACACCTTATTCCAGTAGTGGCTATCGTACGTGCCCTCTCATATGTGGGACTTGCGAAGATGGCATGTTCTGAGTTGTCCAGTTCCGTTCCGCACCTCTGTTTGGGTTAATTCGTCTGTGATTATTGTGCAAGTATGAACCAAAACACTTATGTCCGCTGATGGCTTGCATGAGATAGTAGTCTAGCTGTCCATGACGTTGCTTGCACAACTCCTCAATCTTAGTGATCAATGTATGCGTCATTCATCCTTTCGGATACGCGTCCCATTCGTCTTTCCATTCCCTATTGAACTTTCTGCGAGCTTCTTCCTTAACCTCCTGCGGAAGAACTTTGTCTGCGTCTACTTGGTTTTGTTTCTCCCATATTACTGCTTTTCTTTTCTTGCAACCAGATGGGTGGGATGCCAGACAATACCAAAACTGCTCCAGTCGATATCGTCCAATATCCACAAATGATTCTCAAAACCATTTTCTTTTGGACAGGCGCCATGTATCTCTTAATTATTTCTTTACAGGCGTGATGTCCCCATGTTGGTAATCCATTGAGTAACACGGGATGTACCACACTGGTCAGCAGTAATCTTCTCTCTGGTTTCGGACACCCGATATTTGGCATTAGTTGTTGTAGAGCTATGCCAATACCACTTGCTTTGGCAGATGCCTTCTTGATATGTTCCCGGAAACTCCATTTCTTGTCTACCATATACCTAAGAAACGAAGGATTTCCTGGAACGTGATGGAATGTATCTCAACTTCAAGATTGGGTAGGTTGTAAATGTGTCTCTTAGTGATTAATACAGCTTCCCTATTGTGATGAACGAGTTTAAGACCTGTACTCTTCATCCACAAGGCAACCGTTTCCAAGGTTTCGTTACGTTTCCATTCCAATTCTTCCGTGGTATTTGCAATTATTGTCATGGCAGCATCATGGGCGTAACCCTCCATCTTTACCCCTTCTGGAAGATTTAAAGGAAGGAGGTCATCGTACTGACTATTCCACAACGTGACTCCATGAATGGACCCTTGCCCAATTCCGGATGATAGCTCTATGGTAGCTGTTCTATTGTCTGTTTGTACCAACAGGTATCTTTCCTCCAAGTAACTACTTTCAGTAAATAGCACGAAATACGCCCTTCAAGTGAGCGACAGATGTCTTCGCAATTACCTGAATTAAATGCGTTTCTTACATCTAGAGTAACCACTACGCAAAAACCGCAAGGGCTAGGTGTCAATTTAGATGCCTTAGTAACTTCCAATTGTACCTCATGATCTGCATTCATTGTTGATTTTACTTTCCTGAAGTCAAACTGCTTGTCCAAAAGACGCCCATATTCATCATAGCAAGATTCTGTTATGTTCAGAATCCTTCTCTCATACAACTTTCCTGCGCTATCAAGCATTCCCAGAGGTCTGTAAGCAGATATTTCTTTTGGATCCTGCCATTTCCTTTATGGTATGAGCACTAACTTTTGTCTTTTCCATGGAACTGGAAAATATCCTTCTTTTAAACAAGTGTTAAATAGATCAAGAAGCAGGTCAGGTCTTCGCAACACAGTAATCTTCAGTACCTCATTCGGTATGCCATCTGGTCCAGGTGTTTTGCCTCTTTTCAGTCTCTTTGCGGGCCCTTGAAATTCATTCAGTTGGAATGGTGGTAAGTCCTGCTCTCTGGCTTCTGGGTACGTCGTCCTGGTTTCTCCTTTTGGAAATAGCGAGGCTAATATATGAAGTAGTGTCTCTTTATCTTTTGGTATTCCTTCATTATTGTTATGCAACTTGTTGAGCAATTTCCTGTAACGTGTACCCCAAGTATCTCGATAAACTTGTTCGCATAGTTCTTCCCAGCATTCCGCTTTCCGTCGTTTGATTTCATTGCAAAGAGTTTTTCTTGCCAGATTATTATTTTCTGAAGCTTGCATCGCTGTTTGTTGATTCCTCCTATGAGCTCTTTGTGCGACTTTTCTTAGCCTATTGCACTTTGTCCTCAGCTCTGCGATCCCTGTCGTCCACCAATACACCGCTCTGCGATTTTGGTAATTCCCTCTTCCACGTGGCATGGTTACATCACGTGCTTTGCTCATTTCCGCTATAAAATACTTTACAATGCGATGGGCAGACTATATTTCGCTCATCGCGGAGATACCTTCAATATACTCTTGGAATTTTTCCGTGTCAAGCGGATTGACTAACCTCCGCCATGTGTCCAAGATGAGTAAACACGCCTTCAGCCGATTTCATAACATATGTATTTGTGATCATTGGGAGTCTCTAACTCTAATACACGCCAATTACGAACGAATGGTATAGTCGTTGTTGTTGTGAATACTATATCCAGTACTAAATGGATGCTCTTCTTTGAAATGTTGTCACTCATGATTGATTAATGGTAATCAGGTCCAGCAAAATCATCTCTTCATCTAAAATATTTCTCTCATCCCTTGCTCCCACCTCTATAACGGAAATTTCGCGTTAAAGTCTCCCGCAACGGTGATTGTCCCTCCCAATATCTGATGCTCGCTTCCAAGTTATCAAGATTATTTTGGAACGCTTGTACCAATCTATTTGGCGAAAAGTAAGAACTACATACTGTCATTCCATTTATTCTTCTTCTAACATCCCCTTGGCCTCTCTCTCTGTCTGACTAGCAATTACGTTATTTTCAAGCACTATTTGAAATGCAGCATCACCTCTTATATCGGAACATCATGTGGGATCAGATTCTTGTTTTGTTCTAATATTATCAATATGTCAGCTCGTTTCTCCATTGCAGTTTGCTGAAGAAGATTTTGAGCACTACCGCATTTATTAAGATTAATTTGGAAGAAGGATGTCATTTTTGGTGTTCATCTGATTCCTTTTCTCTTGCTTTGCCATATGCATTGCAACACTTCCTGGTGCCAGCAATGTGGTCAGCCGGTTTTTCGATCGCCTCACATGGCACGTATCGAGGAAAATTTGTACACTTTGAAGCCAGGAGCGTTGATTCACCAAAGATGAAATATAACATGTTGTCCTTTTTACAGGTGCTCGAAATATGTCCGAAACCTAGGTAGTTGATACATCTAGAGACTGTACTTCTCTCCCGAGCCCTTGCAATGACCCATCCTATTCTCATCTTTCCTGTTGCCATGATGCGTTTCATAGCTGCTCGCGGTGCTGACACAATTGCCATTAGAGTATCCCTGTAAGCAGGTCTCAAAGCTCGGACAGTGATCTCATCTGAGTTGATCATGCAAAGCAGTTAAGAATTCTTCTCTCCCTGCATCTTTATCTGTGTCTCCGTCAGTGTCACTGACATCAAGGCTGACCATCTGCTGTAAGAATACGACAGCAACCTTATCGCCCATTGCCGTTTTCATTGCGTCTTTGACCTCCTCGGCTTTGAAATCTTTTTGCAGTTCAATTAGAAGCTCTCCTGCTTTTGTTTGTTTTATTTTATTTACCTTTTCTCCTACGTCTTCCTTACTGACCTTCTCCTTCATTAATTTTAAGATGACGGCGTATGAGATTGCATCATTTTTACACTTCAGAAGGATTGCCTCCGGTTCAAGCCTTACCTTTTTCTCACTCAGGTTCCGCTCTGTCACTCCTAGCTTTTTCGTACGTTTCTTTTGCCTCGTCCCCATGGCAGTTCAGCCATGGATGCTTGACCGTTGTCAGTGGGCAATGGTCTTGCCGTTGTCAGTGAGTAATGATTGCAGTTGTCTTGAGATTGCGGTATGTCCTACTCATATCCATCCATGTCCACGCCGTATTTTTTTTATTGGTTCATCTGGCTGCGAAGTGACTGAGGTTACGGTAGTTCCAAGTTCAATCAATTCCAGTAGTTCCGGTATTTCAGTCAATTGACCATTTGGTGCCATGTTTATAATTCTAGCCATGTTCTCCATTACAGTAGTAAAGTTGGCTTGCTCTTTTTTGGCTCGTTCTTTAATCCTCGTGATCCACTTAACGAGGGACATTGCCGCTTTCATGTCAGTTGTGATTGTCTTATGGATATTCCTAGCTGATGTAATGACATCATTCATTGCATTAAGTTTTTCCATGAGACTGTCGAACAACCGATTTTCATTCTGTTTTGTTGCTAGAATTCCTTGTTATCCTTCAACAATTCGAGTCATATTTGCCTCTGGAGGTAGTGTCTTCAACTTAATCGCATTGCTGCTTCCACCTCGGCCTTCTCTTTTCGCATTAATCTCATTTGTCGTTGTCGCTTCTATCACATCTGTGGGTAAGAAAACACTCCCCTTTCCACCGCTCTCCGCCTCAACTAGACTTGTAAAATTATATTTGTTAACATCTTCCATTATGTTTCCACGAGAAGCTAGGGGACAATGGTCACTCCCCGCATGTCCAGGTAAGGTTTCTTACTCTGGGAGGTCGCCAGGTATCCAAGAGGCTCCATTTGAGATGCAGATAACCCCCTGCAATATTCAGGTCTCAGGATCTGAGTCTGCACGGATCGCATTACACCTTACCTTGGGGTTGAAGAAAGAAGGTTGTGAAAGTAGCACTAAAGACACGCCCTACCCCTCGAAACCTAACAGCGTCGGGGTCGAAGATAGCAAGAGTTGGCCAAGGAAGACCGATAGAAAAGTATACAGAGAGATTAAAGCATAAGTAAGTGGAATGAATACTTGATTCGGCTCAGGACCCAGTGGTTGCTACCCATGAACTCACAAGGTGAGAGCCCTTGAGGGGGAAAGGGTGTGGAAACAGGAAAGATGAGCTAAACAGGTCGTTGCAGGACACACTTGGTCTGACTCCTCAGCTGAAGCCTTTCCGGCATGGGAAATCCTGCTAGCAGCCACACCATCACCTAACGTGATGATGCAACTGCAGCTGGCATAGCCCCCAGCATCATCAGAGCGCACAAGCCCTCGCCACCCCCACGGACAGTGCTACGTCAAGTGGTGTCCCAGGAGAGGGAAGCTAGACGAACTATAGAAGTGTGAAAGGTAGATTGATTTTTGAACCTACCAAGTTAAGGAGAGATGTGGTACCTGATTGTTTCATTAAATTTTCACAAGCAATTTGTAGAATGATGTTCGATATTACAAAGCATTAAGTCCATAATGTAAGAAAAAGAAATTATAAGATTCTATACCTATTATTGAGACAAAACAAAATACAAAGTTTTGTTGATAAAGTAAGTATATTTTAGAAGAATCACACACATATTGATACAATATGAACATTGAACAAAAACCCAGGACATCTTGGGGTGCTAGAACTCGACTCAGCCGCTCGCTATTAAGGACAAGACACTGGTTAGGGGCAAAAGTGCAGGTTATCACTGGTGGGTTTATATGGTGACCAGATGAGTGTGCGAAGATCAAAAACCACATAATAGAATTTTAGTCCTAAAAATGTGTATTTTTCATTTCATTTCAAAAGCTTTCTTATTCAAATAAAAAGAAATATTAAGTGACTTTATAATACTCCTAGTATTTATTGTAATAGTTCTTTTATCACCCATTTTGAAGTCGTTTGATACAATTAATTATTCTAGATTAAAAAACTAAACTAAGTAGTTCGATTAACAATTTTGATGGTTTTTTTCTTACTGGCTTATTGGGTAGTTGAATAAAATAAAAAACTCCATCATATAATGTTTCCCACAGCCAAGGTCACCGTGTAGACTCATACGGAAGTCGTATGATGCGAATAATATAATTTATGTAAATAAGATCTAATTACAGTTTTTTTATAGAAATTGTCGAGTATCGAATTGCACATCCAGTCGAAATTAAGTATCCTAAATTCGTCCCATATTAACGTAATAATGCAACGTGACATACATATTAAAATTCTGTAGTCTGCAATGAAAATGGGACGAACAAATTGAATAGCTTGATTTACTTCAACAAACAACCCATTGGCGCTTGGTGTCGCGTTCACATTGTTACGTCATTAAGATGAAAAAAGAACAGTACTCACAAAAACGATAGTTCAATGTGATATATACTTTTAAAGTCCAGCAAATTATTATTGCAATGATAGTGAGCTTGAGTCGGTATAATCACTTTTCTCGTGTGAAAATTCGCGGACCTGGTCACTCATCTCTAACATCAGAACAATAAAGGTTGTTACAATGAGTTTTAAGTGCCCCTACCGAAATAATATGTATATAGATTTAAAATTATTAAACTCATTCTATTTTCAATATATTGTTTTAATTTTTCATAATTTTGAGATGTAAATCATTATGTCGTGATGTGACGTACACTTAACTACGTCTCCCCAATTAAGGACAGGCACTATAACTTGAGGATTCCCTTATAGGCCTATGAAAGGAAGAGCAAATGAGTGTAGGGAATGGCTTCAGTCATGGCAAACAGTGGTTTATCCTATACTATTCAGCGAGCAATAATTGTATGTACCTATGTATCTATGAACCTATGTATTTGTCATAACTTTCTGGAGAACGTCTCTAACATTTTAATGAAAATCACAGGTTAGATGTATTTTTGGATGAAATTTTGATATAACATGGCCTCTTCTTTTTGTATAACAATTTTAACACCTAACACTAGCATTGTTAATAATTCAAAATCAGATTCACCATTATACAGTACTTGGTGGTATAAGATAATGTGCGTGTGTCAAATGCAGGAATCCGGGGTCCGATTTCCCGAGTGAGCGATTTTTTACTCATTTTTGTCGATCATATGAGAAGTCTGTCTATACATTCATCCTCTTTTTTACATTATAACTATTTATAAATACGTGTTGAGTAACTAAAATGCGAATGAAACTGCTAAGTTTGCCGCTTAACTTCAATAAGAATTTTTCTTTCAGTTAATACGAGTGTTCCTAGAGCTGTTCAATTCAAAAATAAAATTCAGTATAGAATCCAAAATGAATATTCAACTACTACCTTATTTAAAAAAATATTGAACACCCAAAGAATACGACTGTAATCCAACCTTTGTTTTCAATCCTCGATGGAAAATGAACACGGGTGTAGAGTATTTTATTTCAACGCTGACCCCAGTTTGCCCCCTTTCCCCGGTTATGTGCGAAGTGGTTGGTGTAGGCAGTAGCGTGCGAATTTAAGATTCTGCTGATAGAAGTAAAGCGCCCACGTGTCTACATCGACAGAAAGATAATGATGTGAAGAGATCTCGATTTATTTTTCGGACGTTTAATATACTTTCCTTATACCTACGTATAATTCGAGAGTAAATACCTAAGGAATAAGTGATTACCAATCAGAAGCAAAATACCTTCTTTCCACTGAAGACTGTTTGCCACTGATCAGTGTCTCTCATGCGGAAGTCACCAAGTATTCAACATACAATTCTGATTCTATGAAACTTGGGTTTAACTTTTCACGAGAAGCATCACATAGGAGATCGGTACCAAACAATCTTCATCATCGAGTATCAGACTCATCGAGCAGTTAGTATCAGTTAGTAATTCGGAGGAAAACTTAGAACTTAGCACAATTTAAATTTTATTTGTATTTTAAAGAACATTTAAAAAATATTGTTAAGATAGCGATTTTCCTGAAATCCAGAAAATGAACTCTTTTTAATAATATCTTATTTCGGTCAGTTATTTTAGTACGACGAAAAAAAGTAATATTTACTAAAAGTTATCTTTGAAGTAAAATGTAGGGATGAACAATAATCCTTGATGTGACTCCTAAACATAATGCTAGATAAAAGAGGAAAGATGAATTTGTTGATAAATATTTATAACTGTTTAGGTCTCACGATCCTCTCGACGAGTTCAACTAAAAAGAAAAATGTTACAAAAACCAATTCCAAAACTGAGGCGAAAGGTCTGTACGTGGGTCAGGGTAGTTTGGAGACGAGGGTGTGGATCGCCTCGAGGTGGTTGAGTGGGTAGGCCGTATCCTTCGAAAGCGCGTCGTCCTGTCTTTGCCTCAGTTTTGCCAGTGCCCTTTCCCCTCCCTTCTATCGATCCCCAACGGAACCCACCTGTGCCTACTCGCTTACCGCTTCTGTCATTCCCGACACATCACACCTCCTCCATCGCCGTCCCGGATCCAGATAGATTGGAGTTCTGTGTTGGACATTTGTTTCCACGAGGAAGCTCCGTTTGGGAACCCTGGATTATTGTAGACGTCGCGGATCATTTATCCTTCAATGAAGTGATATTGCAGACCCGTCTCCTTCATACATGAAACGCTTCTGCATAGATATTTTTATGTCGATAATCATATCTTCTTAATCTCGATATTCATCCCAGTTAATATTTTTATGACAAGACAAATATTATTTCCAATTTAAAATAGTTTATTTTACTCCACGTGGTCATATGCAGTTTGTACTGCTTTTTTGACAGGAAATTTATTTATTTATTTGTTCCTCCTATTATTTTGAGGAAACAATTGAAGACATTAACTACCCTTATCATATTTACACGAAGTATTTTTCATTAAAAGCTAACTAATTTAGATCGTTGGAGATGAATAATGGTGGGTTTCACAGTATTATGGTGTTCAAAGATTTATCTTCTTCTCAATCATAGTTAACTTACACTTATTCAATTCTTTTAAGTCATTGGTAGGAACTTATTATCATTTCATACAGGAAGGAGTCCACAATTTTAGAACTTAGAAAAGATACTCAAAACCCTGGACAGAGAAAAGAATAATCAAAAAGCTTCATACTGTTTTGTAAGCACTACCAAAGAAATGTCACAAAAATGATTTGTATCATAATCAATTTTCAAAACAATTGATTAATCTCAATAATTCCTTATACTTATACGTATAGTACGAATTAAATTAATTTCGTTTACTAAACGCACTGAGAAATAAATGAAAACAGTTCTTAAATGTCTTTATAATGCTAGAGAGTGTGAAGGGAAATTACTAATAGTTTCTGAAATGTATATTTATTCTTACAGTATTTAATTTTTTTACCTGTATAAGACACAGAGAAGTGTTCTTAATTACTCACTACATTTTACTACAGACCGTTTCTAAATCATACTTATTTCTAAAAATTAATATGATGATCAATATATTTAAAAGAAAACATAATTACCTAAATGAGATACTAATGTACGCATATGAGAATCCATGTAATCAGCTGTGTCACAAATGCTTTATCGTTATGAAACGAAATTATGCTCATTTACCTCGCCATTGCATGTTGTGGAAGCCATTTCCGCATTATGTTGGTGCGTTTCATACAGGCAAATTACGAGCTTTGTATATGGGATTGTACACGCTGTACAATTATTAAGAAATTACGTAACATTCATAGTTTAATTAAGCGAAACGAATGCATCAGAAAAAACCCCGCCGTTGAGGACGAGCACTTAATTACAGCTGAAATAGCCTATTTCCCCTATTTCCCTTAGGAGTGAGCAAAATGAGTACTTGCAATAAGAATGCTACAAAACTAGAAAATATGCAATATCTCTCTGCTTCTTTTAAATTAGATTTTTTATGAAAAGAAACAATTCTTTAAAGAAGTTTTGTTTCTTTCCCGTAAATAATGAATATTACTGTTGTTAAAAAGAACAATTCCTTGAGTGAATACTTTTGTTTTCCATCTCAATTCTGAATTTATTAAAAACGGATTAATTCCATATTTATCCCTGAAAGAAGACGAGCTCTCGCAAAGGCGAAGCGAGCGAGGCTATCACAGTGGCCATAAGAGTGAGAGCGCCAAGGCTTCAAAAAAAACTTTTTTTATAATTCTTAAAATATAGGGATTAAAATAATTTTGGTCAAAATAATTTTCAATCGGTGAACGAATTAAGTGAAAATTGGTAGGTAATAAAAGTTCCATTGAAAATGAGCAGGTCACGCTTATTGGCATTATTCCATGGAGTGTGTCATACAAAGTGTCCCAGAACTCCATGTAAAAAATTAGAGGAATGATATATCACATGAATATGAACAAAAAATCATTAATGTCTGATAATGTCTCCTGAAGGAGATAAAATGATACAAGACAGAGTAAGAATACACGACAAAAAGATATTTAAATCGCTTTATTGGTGGAATTCAGAAAGTAGTCATGTAGGTGTTCAATGTTCAACAACACATTACAACAGGGGTCCATTCCCTTCGTGACAAGCTTCGTGTGGAGTGGCGAGTATGCTCTACCTCTAGTCTCACGAATCCCAGCGTCGTCGGTGCGAGTCCTGTATCACTGCTAATGGGACCAAATTTGAACATTGGTGGTAATTACTTGTTGTTGAACATTTAACACCTATATCTCTTCCACAACATTTTTCTCTTGCGTTCTTACTTTCTCTTTACGACATTATATCTCTTCACGTGATCCTTAATGATTTTTTGATCCTAACAATGTGATCTATCATCCCTCCAATTTTTAACGTGGAGTTCTGGGACAAACTGTAGAGCGGTATCGTTCAACTTTCCAGAAGAACTGAACAAGTGTATATAATTATTCGTCTATAAAATGTCGTAAGTCTTTAATTATTATTTCACTGTATATAATGTATTTTGTTTTGTCTTGTATGTCTTTCATCTCGTGGATGCCTTATAACGCAATTAACCATTTGTAACCGCGTTAACTGTGGGAACTGAAAAATATTTTGACATAATCATGGCGTATCAGAAATTAATGGGAATTATCTTTACCGGGAACTATTACACGGGACTATAATTATTTGATATTTATAGAAAATGTTGGAGCCAAAAAGTTAGATTTTAAGATAGTATTGTACACTTTCGCTTCTACTACTAGATTTTTCAAGGTGTTTTTCCTTGCACATTAATTAGTGTGTTAAATAGCATAATTTGGCCTAAAATTATTTAAATTTTAAACCTTTTTGTTACTAGAAACAAGTTATTTTGCAGATATGTAGAGCTGTTTATTTAATAATATATCAGTGTTCGTTTCATTTTCAAAAATGAGAAATGTTGACTATCAGGTTGTTTATTAAGGCTACACATATTATTTTTACTACCTCGTACTATACAGACACTGTTTTCATCAGCAGCATTATTTACAAACCTGGGATTATTTTGATCACAAACCAGTAGAGATTATTTAAAGACCTAAACTTATAGTATCAACGATAGTTCAATTTTTGCCAAAAAAATATATATCATCGAATGAAAAACGGGAACGACACATTATAATTTTTTTAAATGATTATGACTTTAGATTCTTCCCTACTGTTCAGTGCTAAAGACTGTGTGTTCGTGGCTGGTTCAGGGGAGATGACGTCTGGTTAAGTCTCGCCCGGCGCTTATAACTTCCGCGGTCGCTTTGGAAAGTAGCATGAGAATTTTATTCATATGTGTACTTTCTATACTTTCTAAAAGTGAAGTAACTCAAAAGAACACTTTTCTTAGGAATGATCTCTTAAAGAATTTATTACTAAAATGATTCCTGTATTGATTCGTATTTTTGAGGTAGCAAGAATGGAAAATTGGCAATTCATCTCGAAAATTGAGTTAAAAAATTCTTTTGAGGTTGTTAAAAAGTTATGGGAGACGTCAACTTTCTCATATCCAAGTTCCACTAAGGATTAATATCATGGAAACAACCTATTGATCATGGATTGTAAAATGTTAGTTGTGAGTACCAATGTTTTATCACCAACCTTCGTCAAAAAATGTTTATGACTCATCTTATTCCGTACAGTAGGAATCATGGTTTATAAACCCCAAATCTTATGGAAGTTAAAAACAAAAACAAAGAAAGAAGTAAAGAATGTAAAAAAGAAGAGAAGGAAAGAAGGAATGAAAGAAAGAAGGAATGTAGGAAGGAAAAAAGGAAAAGAAGGAATGCAGGAAGGAAAAAAGGAAAGAAGGAAAGTAGCGTTAAATACCTCTAACCATTTAGGGTGAAAAATGAGTAACCCCCAGGTACACATGGAGGCAGGATAGGAAGCATGAAAATTATTAAGACAGCGTTTAATTGTGCGTTGTTGCCTCTACGGTCACCATTGGGCCTACGGAGATGAGGTTTGGTATTTGCGTGCGCATCTACGTTTTGTTTCTTGTTACAACACCTTTAAGTATTATTCACAATTACTTCAACTCACACAATTATTTAACCATGTTTTGATCGTTTTATCATCATACTAATATATACTAACTAAAAGAGTTATGTTTTTTTTTCAATACGAAGAAAAACCATTACCATAAAATATAGACTAAGTTAAAATTTATTTCTCCGATTTTTATCAGGTATTAATGAAAACTACTCTGGTGGTTACTTCAGGTATTACAGCCGTTCTGTCTCGATGCGCATAACAAGAGAGGCCATGCTTATCCGCAAATCCTGCGAAAACTTTTAAAAGAGACTGTAAGCTATGTTTGATATTTACTCAGCACATACGAAATTCTAAGATTTTTCGTGAAAGTTTTATGCTTTTTCAACGCAATAATAGATACAACTAAAGCTAGCGTGATTCATATTGTAATGGTGCTAAGTTTAAATGTTCATGTAAATCAACAACAAAAGTGCTTTCAATTGATATACATATACATTGTTTATTAATACTAGTATTTGTTTAACATTCATTAAGAATCAATTCTCTTTTTTTATGTCATTACTTGTGATCCTAGTGAATCAGGGAAAATCAGCTATTTGTAAGTTTATATACTGCGGTACTCCCAATCTTGATGTTAAATATTTTATTCAATTCGGTGAGAAAGTATTACAGATTTACACTATTACGGGTCTTGAATGATTGTATTATTACAGTGTCGGAGCTAATGTTAAATGCAACATTTTATTTTGTAGAAACTGGAAAGTCAGATTAAATTTATTATTCTTCAAGATAAAATATTGCCAAATAATTCACGATTTCAAAAGAATATATTTCTCATGATAACTTTCAACATGAAAGTTGACATTGTATCTGACATCTCAATGAAAAACGCAAATCTTCTAAATATACTACCGGAAAGTTGAGGGAAGCATGATCTAGATTTTCTCGAACCAAAAAAATGTAGGATTTGGTTTGAACATTCTCGTTTCTCTGATTTATAATATGAATCTTGTCTCATGTACTGTTGGTTGTAGCTTATTAATTGTTTGGATCACGTAGGACTATTATCGGAAATGACTTTTGCCTCCAGAGCGCTAACATTTTTCATGAGTTTTCCACCAAACGTTTTGACCACGCGTTGTAATAACTCTTTTGAACCTATGTGGCACTAATGTAGTTGTTCATGATCCACGTCAGTTTTTAACTCCATGAACATTTACAATATTTCTAGCACGTGTAATTATTCACATATTACAGAATAAGGTCTATTAAATGAACTAAAACAACTTTAGTATCTTCAAGAGTAAAAATTATAAAAAATATATCAATTACATATTAAATCATTTGTGAAATATTGTTCTCCCTAATAATATTTTCTACTGTGTTGATAATTTGAGTAGTTAATATGAATGCGCACTTTATGAAACAACATCTGAGTTAATGTAATAAAGTAACCGGAAGCAAAATTACCAGTGTACAGACGTACTTATAAAAAATACGTAAAATTCTCTGGCAAAATTGATTTATAGAGTTTGATACAAGCAGAACCTCCGAAATTTGTGTGTAAATACTAAAATATATCGGATAACGAATAAGTTTTTAAGCGTGTTATCTAAAGAACGAAAAAGTGTTTCTTTTCTTCCTGTAACTCTCTAATTTTTTTATCCTTTCGTCTAAATACAAATATATTCCTATGCAATTTAGCTCCGCCGTAGCAATGCGCCATTTCCACACCTCAGTCGGAGATGAAGGTTTTGGAAGAAGAAAAAAAAACACCGACATTTTCACAAGTTTCTCTATCCCATTCGAATACAATTTTAAAACAACTTTGCAGTGCCTGGTCTCGTAAGTGGTGCGACGTCTCCTGGTGAGTTTTCTTCGTGACCCAGCTTTCTTGAGAGACCTCGCTTCCTTTGCTGCGTTGACCGGCTTTGTGCAGCTCGCTCCCTTCTCTTTCTCTGCCTCACCGCCACTCACCAACCCCACGACTCCCTCGCGAACTGCATTGACCCCAGTGGATTGCAAGAACAAATACGCGTACGAGGGCGGAATTGGAGTGGGGGAGGGAACAGTGATGAGACTGGTTGGGAGTGGATAAGGATGGGAACGTGGGGGATATAGGTGATGAAGATAATTTATGCGGAAAAGACTGAGGACGAGTTGCACGGTGTGGGAGGTGGTGCGGATTCCTGGAGTGGATTGTGAGTACGTATACGGCGATGGGAGTGGGTGAGGTTGGGGTGTGGACACAATGGGAACTTGGTGAACACAGGTGAAAAGGACATGTATGCGGATTTAGGATTAGTAGCGCGGTGTGGGAGGTAACGCGGGTGCGTAGCGATGAGAGGCGTTGAGAACGGGTAGGTAAGTGCGGAGAACGGTAAGAAGGAGATAGTGAAGATGGACTATGAAAGAGACGTGAAGACAGTCTTCAAGGAGAGAGAGAATAGGTGAGAAGAAGATGTTGTATGGATGGATAATGATGACGTGGTGAGTGCCGAAGGTGAGATCTGACTGAGAAATGATGCTCCTTAAGCTGGCAGACAACATATGGTAGAATACATTTTTTCACATATACATTTAGTGCTAATATGATGCTAATTAAGTGCTATATTACCGAACTTGTCTCTTTATTTTTCGATTAAATCTGTATTTTGATAGATTAATCAGAAAGCTAGCAGTTTGCAGAATAACTCTCTTTTCGACTATCTAGGTTCTTGTCTAGCGATTGTCTATTGTAATAATTAATGTCGAAATTAGAGTTGTCTTCATTGTTAAGATTTATAAACAACATTCTCCAAATAATCTTTAGTTTGATAACAATACGAGATTTTTAAAAACAATGTTTTATTATTACAAATTTGTTGGTATTCTGTTAGTATTATAACAGGTAGCTAAGTATTTTTATTCTTCTCCTAGTGTGTGCTGAAATGTTAAATTTGCCACTGCCTTGGAGTCCTTGATTAGAATTGATGGGATGGTCCCTCGTCTGCTTCCGAAGAGTAAATTAGTTGATTGTCTTCCTCGTGTTCAAATGCAGTTTGTAACTGATTTTTTGAATTTTTGACAATAATTTTCTTTATTTACTTAAAACTAAAAGTGCTGGAAATTTGGGAAAACAGAACTTAATTAACATGAACTAATTTAAAAATGTTTTCTGTCACACATTTTCCAAATCAATGAACGTTGAAAAATGAGGAAATGTTGAGAATGGGAGGAAGATTCTCCAAGCATCTTCTGCATTCCCAGACACCTCACAGTGACAGCCTCAGTTGCCCACGGCAATCGTTCTTTTAGCTCCGCTACGCTGACTAAACTTGTTTGCGGCGACGTAGGTTGCCTGACAAGCTAAGACGCAGTCAAGTCGATAAGTCAGAATTTCTCTCGGAGAGAGAAATCTCCACTAAGATTTTATACAAGGAATACCAGGGTAACGTTTTGTTAGTGAGAGATCGAAGATATGAGAAATAAGTTAATTAATAGGGATGAAGTAGAGTAAGTTTCCTTCATTATTGTTACTTGGTGATGCTTTGCCTTCTGAGACAACAATTTAATGCTTGTATGGTCGATATTTGGAGATATTTATCTCGTACGAATTTGCACAGGTCTTACAGGTTTTCTATCTGATACTTCGAGAAGCAAATGTACTTCAATTATTCTTACTTAATTATCCCCAAATTTCAAATAACAGAAAATAAAGCGTTTGATTTCTTTATAATCCAAGTACGCAAATTAGCATCTTTATTTTACACCATTATTCTCAATTTATTTACGTAACACACGTACCCTGCAACATTACATGATTCTTCAAAGATTATAAAACTGATACAAGAAACGTGCTGAGTAGGCCTTGACCTTATCTTCCAGAAGCAGAAAAACAAACAATTTATTTTTCATTACTGTAAGGAAGTCTGTCATGCAGAGTATCAACGGTTTGTTGGACTCCAATGATCCATGGCGTGACACACTTTGAAGGCCATTGCAGGGCGGGGGATAAAAAAAGACCCGATTTGACAAAAGGTAAGATAGTGAACAGTTTTATTCGATTATCGTAGTGGATATTGGAACAGATAATATAATTTATTTTTTTTGCTCAACCAAATCCGAATTTTACAGCAAATGCGTGAAGTGCTGATGGGCAGTAATAATTCACCGTGACAAAGATCATGGTGATATTTACAAAGTCGTTTGCAATTCAGATGAGAAAGGAGGAATTTATAAAGAAAACAACAGTAAGGTGTCGGAATATAGCGATTACTTGAGGTATAGGAAATTTATATTGGATTTATTATAGTACGAACTTTGCGTAAGTAGAAATATATTTATAGAACACCACTAATCCGTCATGGAATTTCGTCCAACTATAGAGTATGGAGATATGGAATCTACCAACTCGAGGAATTGAGAGAAATATTTTTTACAAATATATATATATATATATATATATATATATATATATATATATATATATATATATATATATATATATATATATATATATATATATA
>NNCF01128608.1:745832-760234 GCA_002313205.1 Laupala kohalensis
AAAAAAAAAAAAAAGACAGAACTGAACGCAATTAGGAACAAAAAAAATGTTCTGACTAAAATGTTGGTAAGTACATCCCGACCGACAATGAAATAATGACCGAGATCGAAGTGGTAATACGAGGCTTGAGACATTGTAGACGAGTATGGAAGGCTCGGACGCATAGGTGGAAGCAGAATTATGGAGGTGCCGAGGGATGAGGTGGCAGCGGCGATGGCCCGGTGAGGACACGAATCGATCATATTTCGGTCGATCGGCAGAATAAATTGGAACGAGGTGCGAACAATAGAATAGAGAAAGCGTTTGCTGGTTCTAGGAGAGAACTTGCTGTGAGAGCAGTCTTCAAGGAGGTTATAGTGATTCAACATGAATCAAGATCTAGACATAAACTGTGTGACAAAGTAATAACCCATGCACCAGTTTCGAGTACCGGTGCTGCTGAAGCCTGGGAACGAACATACAATTAGAACATCCTACACGTCCTACACGTCCATCTAGTTAAAATAATGAAATTAGATAGACTATGTGATAATAATATTCGCAGTAATTTTAATGATATTTACTAAATACAACGTTAAAACTTTCATACAGAGAATATCCAGATAATAATATGGAGGTTTTTGTTTTCAATATCTCATTCTTGATAGAGTATGAATGGAAGAAATGTAATTGAAACTTCCATTACTTCTTAACTTTATTTTATTATTTTCGAGAACACTTTCTACAGAAATCGTGCACAGACAACAATTTGCGTTTATTGCTAAAATATTACGAATAATGCATGAAACTACATCTCGGTGTTCAATGTTCTGTTATGCTGCACTCTCTCGACAAAACGCAAACTCATTGCACAATATCTTAAGAGATAACAAACTTTGAAAAATTGTATGGGATGACAAAGAATGTACTCAGGATATTTAGGATATTAACACCTTATTGTTCCATAAATATTGGATTTAATTCATCTCTCCTAGAATCATCTGTCCTAGAATTCATCATTTAATTGTGCATATTATTTGTCCGAAATATTTTCTTTAACTAATTGAAATATGAGGTTTGATATACAAACCATTTGCGATACAAACTTAATATTAGGTTTCCAAACCGAACGAGTAGCCATGCCATGAGATTTCAATCTCGGTCCAACTTTACAAATCTTTGAAGAACACGCAAACAACTAATTTCACGAAACTATTCATTGATTCCTTCCAAGACTCTCATGCTTCTAGTTTGGAACGAAATCCTTCATAATTTTGAATACTAGGAATGATATTAATTAAATCTCTTCATACGTGGATGGTGTTTCTCCATTTAGTTCTTCTTGTAACATATATGAGACTTCTAGTAATAACCAGGTATCGCCACTTTTTGAAGAAACAGATGTTCTGTCAAAAACATTACTTTTCTGCTAAGTTTTATTCGAATTAGCCTAAACAATTCAAAAATGTACGTTTTATTTCAAATGGAGTGGAGAAAGATTATGAACAAATCTAAAATACAGTAATAACCACTTAAGTATGAGTTTAATAAGAATGAACAGGTAATTCCAATATAAATTTTCTAAAAAATACGTTTATGCGTACAATTTTTAGAATTTAAATAAATAGTATAAAATAATCCCAACTTGATGAACTTAAGGTAATCAGAAAACTATGTTTTTCTTCATCTTTCATAGAAAAAAACCCTTCATTTTTATCAGTTTATTATGTAAAAACATAGTTTTTCATTTTAACTAAGAAGTATTATAATATCACGTTATATCAGATTCGAATGCCAAGGTTGGAACGGAAGAAGTATTTTGGAAACGTTAAACAGTCGTAACCGGAAAAACCAAAAAGTACGCTAACATAGTAGAAACCGGTAACCACAGATATAAATATAATGTGTATTTGGATGTTTGAATGCTTAACCGATATCCGAATCTTTACTTTACTTTAAAAAACGATGTGAAAATATCTTAAATAATTTAGACTAATTAGTACGTTTTATTTTTACCGTTACTCATTACTGCTTCCTTTTCCGTGGACGACCTATGCGGATAATGGCAGATCACTTAGCTTTGTCGATTCTAACGTTAGACGGATAGGAAAACTGCTTCTGTGGAGATATCCGTTTATCAATATGTGAGAAATTCTTTGAAGCGATAAGGAAGAGAGACCCGACTTTTGATTGGCGGGGACTATCAAAGATACGTTAATTCGTTATATTGAGTAACTAAATACATATAAAATAAATGAAAAAAGAAAGAAAAGAAATCTGTTTCGTTTCCGGACATAATATTGTATTAAAAGCTATTTTATTTCTTTTGCTGCCAAAAGTCATCTTTTTTAGTTTGTCCCCTTATTTGATGGTCATCCTGTATATATAAATATGAAATGGAAAAATTAATATCCTATGAATTCTATTCTTTCTTAAAAATAGGTATATTGACGTAGTTCCAAATTAAAATTTTATTGGAATGAATAACAACAACGAACCTTTACATTCTTTCCGAAGGTAGCTCATGTGAAAGTTCATTGCCAACATTGCACTCGTAAGTTAAACTGACTTTACATTTAACACACAATAAGTCTTAAATTCAGGCAATGAATGTTAATAACAAAATTAAAATTATTAATAATAAATTATTGTAAAAATGCTGTCACTAACTGCGTATGACCACGTGGAGGTCAATAAACTAACTTACTCTCCGGATGCATGCAAGGAACCATCCCATCAATTCTGATCAAGAACCCTAAGGCAAGGGTCCGAAGGCACTTAATAATTACTACAATGTCAGGATTACAATTTCAGGAACGGAAACAGCACGCCGTTGTGACAACTCATAACCTTGCTGTTTTCTTCGTGGTTCGTAGCAAAGTCTTCCACTTTCTGCCAGATCTCTGTAGTGGTGCTGTCGGGAGGAGTACATGCGTTGCCCATCGGCCGTTGTCGACGATAGTTCTCTGAGTAGTTGACTATAGAGCGGAGCAAAACCATTTGGTCACAGCCGATTGTCTCCACTCATTTTTCATGGTCAAACCACTTGAACAAAATACGTCTATTGACGACTGTTCAGTATCTTCTGACGCGACATGAACAAATCTATTGTTACTGAGAACATTTAAAGTACAAGTTATTATCGGTTTCAAAAAGCAATAGATCAGAGTTTGAACCTCCGGTTCAATTGTGAAATGTGAAAATATTTTCTATTCGCGAACAATTCAGTACGTAACCAAGAGAACAAATATGAGTCGGAACTATATATTGTCTTCGTTCTTGTATACAAAATCCTTCGCAAATAACTTTTACTTCTTCAATTATTTTGTATACAATGTAGTGCAATCTTCGATTCATTTCACTCAAAACTTACTGCGCGTTTGATCGTCTCGTTTACGCCAGTTCGTTTCAGTACTGCTGATCGTATCAGCGCGACTCACTTCGCGATTGGGGCTTCTTCGCCCCTGTAAGCTTTCTGAGGGATGTCTCCGCATAGAATACAGAATACTCTGATAAATTGTTCAATAATACTAGTATATTTCAAACGACCAATTGCACACAGAGCTTGGGATTCAACTCATTCAAATTTAATTAAATAAATAATTAAAAATGATTTAAGTCGTCGTCAGGTGATCTCTTAAATCCAAGTTTAAACGTAGTGAACTCTTCACAGAAAATATAAATATTATTTGTCCATAAAAGGTCGTAAGTTTTAATTATTTACTAATTAGATTATATAATGGACGTTAATAGTAGTAGAATGTGTACCATCATTCAAACTTACTCCCAACTAATAGCGCCGACAGCGGTGGTCTAGTTGTAGCGTCTTCGTTACCTCGATACCGCTAAGCGGTAGAGTGTGGATTCGAACACTGCTCGGCCGAACTAGGTGAGGGAAACCCCAGCTGAAAGTCTCACCCTGTTGGTTCGGTACCATTTCCCTGGCAACCCAATATCTCTCCTTTTTAATTCCTTTACCCAAGTCATGGTTAGGTGGAAGAGCTCATTACTTACCCACAGAAGTTTGATCAAGAAAAATATTAACCATAAATAAAAATAGAATGTAAAAGAATTTCCCCGAAATTTTTGGAGCATTCTTAGAAGAAATTAAACAATGTTGACTTCTAAACTTTGAACTCCATAGGAAGAAGTAAGTAATTTAAAACTGGACTACAGGTATTAATTGTGATCTTGTACTGAGATGGAAAACGATTTTTTGTTTATATTTCCGACGAAGACCTGATGTTCTGTCGAAGAAATCAATTAAAAATATCTTTTTATTATGTTGCGTAACGTGAGTTGACCAAAATTACTTCGGGATCGAAATGACCAAATCATGGAATAAACTAAAATGTTTATGTTGTTGAAATGCACTAGTCTTTTCCTTATTTGAATAATAAAGCATTGAATACCCAGAAAGTAATAATAGTAATAAATCTATGAATGTTAATTTAAACCACTGTTAGCAACGTCGCACTAACTTCCTTCAACACCATCATGTCATTTTTAATTGTCCGTCCTATTTTTATTTTTATTTCAGAGCTTCAGAGGAATACATGTCGCCCTAATTTCATTAAAAATTGTCATGTCCATCTGAGCAACAAGCACGGTAGTTCCGTCAGTCATCTAAAAAGAATACATCAGTATAAATATATACTTCCCAAAATAAATCAAAGAAACATTTTGCATTCTAGTTCTAAATATAATACCCGTAATTCTTTTACGAGCACCTCTGAGGTTGTTTAACTACATTCAAATACTCAAACACAGTTTTTCCGGAGCTGTCATTTTTATTGTACATCTGTGATCATAGAGATATTTGTCCTCTTGTTACAAAGAGAACGTCTTTTACAAATGATATGATAAGTTTAAAATCATGTTCGTGTGTACAATATTCAACCTCAACTTATCTTATACGCAAAAGAAGGCTTCCTACGTTAATAAATGACTGTAAAAATGAACAATGATTCAACTAATGAAAATAGATGTTTATGAATAGACAATATCTTGAAAATCAAAAACGTTTGAAAAAAAGCGACTACTTTTCTTACATGAAGTCAAAGACCCTGACACAACACAATATTTATCGGTGGGTTCGTAAATTAATTGTCAGAGGTAAACTAATGTTCTACAGCAGTAAACCTTTTTGAATTAAATTAATGTGAAATAAGGTGAAAGATTATCTGAAACAATATGAAACGAATTAATTTTATATTCTCTTCACCACTTTCATAAATTTTCCTCCCCTACAGAAAGAAATGCTCAGAGCACCAAACAAATTCATTTTCTTGCAGATATCTTGAACATGTCTCAATAAATAAAGAGGTAATTTCATACGCGAGGGAATGCATTTGCATAGACTGGAGCATGAGCCGTACCCCAAAACACTCTGGAAGCTAAGGGAGTAGATGGTATCTTGATTTTAGTAATTAAAATATTTTTGTAATTGGAGGACCTCATGGATTACCATGATTTTATATCAAAACAAACAATAAATCAATGGACGTACAAATACTAATTGTTTTACAAAGAAATTACACAAAAATACGTTCCCTAATAATCCCACAAAAAATCTAACCTAAACACACAAGAAATCAATGGACATACACGTAAAATATCAAATAATAAAACTTACAGCTAAACACATGGCATTAATTTAAAGATAAAAGAGGCATGATTATGTACAAGTAGTTTCAGTTAAATGTTATTGAATTTGTCAATGAAGGCAGATTAAATTGATCAAAAAAGATCATACTATTCTTTAGATTTTCACTGGCCAGTGAAATATATATGAGCTCATAGTTACGTTCTTGTAGCATTTGCCGATGCTCAATTGGCAAACGGCGTCCCAGGCCGTTGGAAGATGCAGGAGGCATCGACGGTGTGTGGATTTATCAATAGTATTTAAAGTTTATATGATCACATTGTTTCCATGATCACAATAAAACCATATTCTCGGCAGTTCCAATGTTGTAGGATTCTTCTGTCTATTTTTTCATAGTTTAAAAAATGTTTTGATATATTGTAATTCAGGAGGGTTTTTAGTGGGTATGGTCGAGTCATTCGGCGAGTCCCACACGCAGGGAGAGCCATGTTGCTCTGCTTTATGCGCAACTGCATTTTCCCTACCTGCAAAAAATTTACCTCGATGTCGGAGAGCTGTAAAGCCCTACAAAAAAAAATCGACAGTTCCAGATGGTCGCATCACATGGTTGAAGGAAATGTTTAGTTTAACCTCACGCACAACACGCTTCACAAAATGTTCAAGACGCAGTTATGGCCCGATGTTGACGCGACGAACTCTGAAGAGAGAGTGATGCTCGACCTACTAGCAACGGGGTCTTCCCTGTTAACTCGAGGAAAAACACTACCGCGCAAATGCATTATTATTAAATTGTTCGTGTGCAAATTAAATAATTTGATATAAATTAAAGAATTGATTCAATGTTACATTAAAATTAGAAAATTGACATTCAGAATCTATGTGGCGATTTTACATGTAAAGAATAAGTAATTATGTATATTTTATTATCATGAAATGTCTGGGTGAGAATAGAGCTCTCTGGTGGCAGATTGACCTATTTAAACCTTTTAGATCTGTTCATAGTATTAGATAATATTATTAGCTTCTGGTGGAAATGCACCATAGACCATACAATTAAAAACTTAAAAAGAACACTGAAAATGATCAAATTAATTCATTGAAGTTGGTCCAGAGGAATTGCTTACCCTTTTTATTATGATCGCAATGTTTGATGTCATGTACATGTTTTACCAGATTACAGGTTTCGTTCAAACTTAATGCTAGAATATAAATTTTCTATGAAGCATGAATCTATATCCATTACAGACATGAATTTTCTTTCATCATGCCTAAAATATAATTTACTTTACATGTATTTTCCATTAGAATACACATATGCCAATGTTGAAGGAAAATAATTAAAACACTCTAAAATAAATATTTCTTTATCTTTAGTAAAATTCACATAAACTGGATACAAATAAACTGAGTTAATTTTGATTCCTCTATTTCTACGAGAATATGAACGTAAATATAACTAATTATGAATGCATATTCACGATACCACAAATTTCAATCAACAGTCAATTAAGTAGGGCTAGTGGTTATTTTATCTATTTCGAAATTCCTGCAACTGGAATCGGGTTTGGCATATTTTCACTTTCTCCAAAATCAGCGTAATGGATCGAGTATCGGACATGAAAATTCCGTGATTCATATTTCCATGCTCTCCGACACAGACTCATGAGATTCGTTTGTGTAGATAAAGGTGACTGGGATAAGTGTGGAAAAATGAAACATTATCGCAAAAATTATGGGAACGCTGTATCAAATCATGTCATTTGATTGTGTAACCATCGTATGGATATTATTTGATGTACAAAAACCGTATGCACAACCTGACCATTCGTAAATGAGAACACCAATTTCGTCATAATTGAAAATCATGATAATTTCATTATAATCCTTTTGTGTAGATTAACGAAGCATACTAGATTGAAGATTTGTATGAAATATCCTAAAACATAATGTTACTAATCTGGTTTAAAATTAGTTTTTACGAATAAAAAACATTTTCAAGACATAAATAAGATATCATCTTTAACAGAGTCAAATGCCTTTTATATTTACCGTTCTTCAACCCTTTTTTGAGGAAAATATATAACTCAGATTAAAACATGTCGACAAAACTAGAAAATTATGAATATTAATGCCCTCGCCCATTAAATTTCTTCCCGTATTTCTTTAGACAAATTATTTTCTATGGAATACCAATAGGAAGACAATTTTTAGCGAAAGAGAGAAACTAATCCCATATGAATAGTATTCTAGTTGTAATGCCAATATATTGTACGTCACTCCGAGAAAATTTACATATTTGCAATATTTATGCAAACAAATCTGTTCATGCGCACTGAACCTGATGTGATGATTTCAAAATTGAAACATGTACAATGGACTCTCAATTTACGGTGAAAATGATAGGTTCGTCTTTCTCGGATACTAGAAAATGCCGATGATTCGCCAGACGTACGTTACAACATAGACCACTTGTGTTTGTAAACACATAATATTTTATTCTTTACGATGGTAAACGTACCTGGAAATAAGTAGGGTACTATTATGCTGCTGACTTTCATGAATTTGTTACAAATAAAGAAAATTATTTCTGTCCAGACAATTTTTACACAAAGTACAATGAGCGACTATTACATGGCGGTAATACTCTGGACACTATGAAGATACAATCACTTACTACGTAAAGTTTAAATTGTAAGACATAAATATATAAGAAATAGTGAAAAGAAATTCAGTGTTTGGATACGTTAAATGCTATCGTCGAGGTAAGAGTATGGTCTATCCAGGAAAAAAAGGTCAATGTATTCGAACTCTAAATTGCTCCATGTTCCAAATCAAAAACATACCATCATCAATATAATAAAACGACAAGCATCTCATTTTGTTGTACGAGTACACTTGTAAGGTGTTTAATACAACCATATTGTATTTTATACAGCTCAAGTGCATGATTAAAACATGTGTGTAATCTCACTTTCTTATATATAACATCGTAATGTTTATATTAATTATATTTAAACGTTAAAGGCGGAGCTTTCAGATATCACTCACAGATGGCAGCACTATTGACGTAAAACGTTAACTGCAGTCACCAGCAAGAGTTCTCAAGTGAGGTTATATCTGGCAGTCTGTTTACGTAAGCATTTAATTTGTTTTAATAACGGCAATCCCGTTATTTTGTTAGACATTTTAGGATGTTTAATGCACTTAAACTGTAACAAAAATTATCCCATTATAAGCCACTGACTCAAATGTGCGCACTACCACAATTTTATCGTAAATAATGATTCACAGTAGTCGATGTAAGGGAGGTATCCATTCTTGGATTCTGAACGGTATGAAGGCCCAAAGAGCTTCTGAGGGTGGAAGCCAACGAGGTTAAGGACTGTAATGACCTAGAAGACGGCGAGCCCTCAAGCCCCAATTAAAATAAAAAACAACGAGGTTAATGGGGTGAAACGAGTCAATTCATTAAATAAAATACAAATGAACAATAAATATAATATGAAAACCAAGAAATATTATATTTATTGTGGATAAATTATAGATTTAAAATAAAGAAGTCATAAAAAACGACTGGAATGTCGAGTGCTCGGACCTGCTTGTCAATTCTTATTCCTCGCGCCACTTATGCGTTACATCATTCATAGAATCCACGCTAAGTACATTGAAGCAAGGCAGTTTATTTAACTTGTCGGAATTCCGTCGTTTAGATTGCCATACGTATCGTTCTCTCTCTCGGATACAATATAATGTTTTTGTTGAAGATGAAATAAATGTAACCTGCTATAGAAGGAGGAAAGATTTCTCAAATGGGGAACAAGTTCCGTGACTTCGTCTTAGATAGAGAAAGCTGGAGTATTATTGGCGATGCACAGTGCGAGATCCAACACAAAGAAGAAGCAGAAACGAAGTTAATCAAGTTGGGAGTACACTACCACAAAGTTCTCTCTTCTTGGAGCGCGGTGCCTCTAAAAACTGGACGAAGTCTCGGATTCCAAGTTCTGCACCTCCGGCTTTTCTTTAAAAGGCTAGCGGCTTTGCTTTGACTATTGTTACTCCACCCCGTGACTGAAAAAGAACTAATTAATAAAATAATGATTAATCTGATATTACATTGCGCATTAAACAAAGACGTATTGGAAGGATAATGAGATATTCAGATAAATTTAAGAATATTTTATGATAATGACTCAAATTTTTCTGTAGATACTGATGCGAACAAGATTGACGAAGAAATTAACTTCACAGGAACTAATAATTTGGAATAACGGCCATTGTTTCTAAACCGATTCTCAAATTTTATGAACGTACCAGTTCTATTGTATTCGCCTTTGTATATTTACCTATTTATTTTTAACGTATTAACGCATTTATTTTATCTCCTACTACCTGCAAACGTTCATGCCTAAGAATAAATATAAAATAAACCCGTATGTATTTAAAATCATGTCATTATAACAGCGCGTCCTAACAGATCAGAAAACTACAGCAATAAATTTAAGTCAAAATGTCATTGAAATTTTTCTCTTTAATCAAAAACTTAATAAAATAAATTTTATATTACCTTTACTTAAGACTTCAATCATTAAATTTACGGTTTCTTCACTTGAGAAATCAAAAAGCTCGTCACGCGAATTGTAAAGAAAATACTTCAGCAAGTAGGCTTACTTACTGTCAACCAATCACTGTGCTATGAAATTAATTGTTATCTTCTTTTATGAACATTTAGGGCGACAAGGATTTTGAAGGTAAATAATTCAACATAAAATACAAAACCATTTCGGCTATAAAGAAACGTACGTTAATTTTTAATATCAGTGTGACCGAGCTTCGCTCGGATGACTGACGAAATGGTCATATGGTTTTCAATCAATCGTCAAAAACTTTTAATATAGTAGTTATCATGCATCTTGACATAATGCATTCAAAAAATTATTTCCGTAAAGGGATTCAAACAATGTTTTATTCGGTGCGTTATTCGTTGCACTGCTGTGTAACTATGAGTATAACGAATGATTTCATATATAAATATGTTGCTGATTTGGTAACACTGCAATTAACGTTGCCGTGTAAGATTCTATTCGTGTCCGGTTTAAGGATTAATTCTAAAGTTTTATGGAACTGACACACTGTATTTACGCAGAAGAAAACATACAGAGAGTAAATAAAAGATAATACCCATTTGTCTTTCACTTTGCTTCCCCTTTTTATGGACACATTCGTAAACAACTCAAAATTATCTATTCATACAAATCCACAATATACCCATTTCCAATGTTACACTACTATTAGACATACATACCTAGATAATAAGCGATGTTTGGTGACTTCCGTGATTCGCTGTACCTACGGTAGCGATGATAGTCTACAGCCAAAAGAAGGTATTTTGTCTCTGATTGATAAACAATTATTCTTCAGGTCTTTATTTTCCAATTTTATACGTAGGTATAAGAAAAGTCGATTTTATACGTAGGTATAAGGATGGTATGAACATCCGAAAAAGTGGAGATCTCTTCAGGTCTTTACGATCTAGGTGTGTAAGAGATCGATTTTAGTTTTTTCCACAACCCACGACAGAATCAACATATCCGAACCGATCTTGAAAATTGGATGTGAATACATTTGGAATCGAGTCTCATTTCCGGAGAACACGTTTCAACTTTATTTACTTCCCGCGCTCTATATCAGGTTTCTAAATGTTTAAAAAAAATTGAAAAACTTGTTTATATGTTATGTCTAAGAACTGTCCAGTCTAAGATTGGGGAAAGTGAGAAACTGCAGATGGTCAAATCAAGTACTGAGAAAGATCGGGAGGCTGTACAGAAGTGGGTCGAGTGGCCCGTGTTAAGGAGTGCTATATCTTGGCTATCTAACAGTTTTTCTATTATATCACCCTTTGGGCAGTTGTATGAAGAACCCCAGATCGGGATATGTGCATTAAAATATCCGACAATAATGGGGACGGCAACTGGTCCATCAGACCAGCGCGATCGCTCTTCGTGAAAGACTGCACAGGGGGGATATAAATATTACATACCGTAAATGTAAGGGAATGTAGAGTCACACTCATACTTACGGTCGGAAAGACGCTTGTTATTGAGGCTTCTTTGGCATAGACTGAAGCGCCTACGAGCACCGCGTGCACACATACCATCTTCTAAGTCCATCCTATAACAGGTATAGCCGCGAGAGAAAAAGGAATGTTTTGGTAAGAGATGCGTTTCCTGAAGAAAGACTATTTGAGAAGCACGACGGGACAGGAAGAGCTTAAGGTCATCTGAACGGACTCGAATGCCATTCAAATTTCAAGAAAGAAGAGCCATGTTTTGGTGTTTATTCGCTCTTGTTCCGACGTCTAGGTATTTTTATGTTAACGACTACAAAATCAGACCCTACTCTGGTCCCCCTCCCCGGGAGAGTCGCCGTGATCACTGTTGGAATGATCACTCTCGGACATAACAAGTCCCCTATTTCTGCTCCTTGAGTCAACGCGTTTGTCGATGTTTCTCATGGTCACAATAGACTTCCCGCGCTGACAAATTACCAACTCGTTATCCCGAAAGCTTTGATCAAAATTTAATGTGACAACAGCACTTACTTCATTCGGAAGAGGGATATTAAATCTTCTATAATCAGTATCTTCAGGTGAAGTGAAAAGCAATTTTATATACGGAGGTGGGTTTCCTTTTGCAGTATCTCGTTGGTTGGTTTCTTCTTCTATTTCTCGCATGATAAATTCAAAAAAAGGATTTAGAGATCGCATAATTTTCTCTGACAAATTAAAAAGACGTTCGCTTATTCCATGATTCATTGGATTATTTAGACGTTCGATGACAGCATCCGCAAAATCTAGAAAGTAGATCTGGCGATACTGAAAACGTTCAAATTCAAATTCAGATTTTACGGTAGGATGAGAAGCTACATTTATTTTATGATAAACATAGCCACTGGCAACGTAACTGTAAATACCCCGACTGTTGATTGTACCATCGTTATCTACAGTAAAAGATCTACATAACATCCATTTAAGTTTCGTATCCGCTTTTGGAATTCATTTGCTAACGGATGACGTTTAAGAAATAGTCTCGCTAAATCATTAGGAATTTCAGAATGAGGAAGATTAGTGCGACCATGTAAGCAACAGTTCCCAAAAGAGTTGCGTTTATTACTCACTCTTCAGAAAATTCAGAACACCACAATGACTGCAAGCGACATCAAAACGCCTAAACTTTGAAAGTAGTTATTTTTAAAGTGACAACAATTCAATGTTGCCTACACTGGTTGTCACAGAGTTTTACCGGTAAACCAAGAACTTATCTACGTCGAAAATATATTAATTTTCTATACGAACTTCACCTTTTAATCGTAATATAAATTTTTATACTTTTAATCGTTAAATTAGAGTATAAATAAAATGTAAACAATTAACATTTGTAATTGCAAAAATATTTTTTAACAAAACAATTGAAAATCAAAATGTATTAACAAAACTATGATTGGTTGCATCAACGTATTGTATTACTGTATTTTTCCGCAATCAATATTCCAAATGTTTTCAATAGATTCTTTTTAAAAACTTTCCTTTAAATGTGCTATTAGTACCCTACTTTAAATACACTTACTTGAAGGGGAATGCACATAAATCAGCGTTTATTTCCAACAAACGAGTTGTCACGTATGTTACTTCCTATTAGCAACGATAACAGTTTTCTTGATTTGCAAATGGCAAACGTTGTCTTTCTCAAATCTCCTTGCACATAAGTGCAATACATTAAACTATATTCGAATCACACTCACACCCAAATACATTATTTCACCAAACAATTAGAACTCACATCAAATGGATACCTGTGGTTCCAGGGGTCAAGACAGTTTCATTCATGGATTATCAACAATTAAATGTTGCCGGCACTGTTAATGATTATTTTAACAAATCAGGAATGCTAATTACAAAAAAAATCTTCACGTGGTGAAACTTTAACAAGGGACAAAAACCTACTGCAAGATGCAGACTCTTTCTGTCACGGTAGACACGCATGTAGTGGTGTCAGCAGAATCTTGCTTCGGCACGCTGACACCCACACACTTCACACACTACCTGGGACAGATGGTCAAGGCGAACGAAAATAATCTTCACGTGTTCATCTTCCATCGACGATTCAATGAAAAAGCTGGTCTACAGCTGCATTCATTAAAAAAAAATAAGGTAATTGTTGAATTTTGTCTATGAATTCTATTCTGAATTTAATTTTTGAATTGAACAGCTGTAAAAACACATTTTAACTTTGACGAAACTTTCACTTGTTTCTTTGTCAATTTTTACTTTACACGAATTCGTTAGTTCGTATTTTCTTAGTAGAGCTAACTTTCATTCAATGTGAATTTGTTATTACTACGTTACATCAAAAGTAGTCTAGTCTAATTCAAATGAATATTAGTGTTTATTTCATTTATGTTTTATTTGTTTCAGCCTTGAAAATATTACGTGCGGTATGTTCATTACCTTTCATAATAAGACAAACGTTCGTCGACATTTGTTCGTGGTATGTCTCACATATGTACATGCAAGATCAAGTTGATTAAATGTTATTATTAACATTTTTTTCAATTAAAGAGCAAATTTTAAGTCAGCTGTCTCGAAAAACGCCAGTTCAATCAGCTTGGTGTGCTGTTGGTGGCGAATCTGAGTTTTCGGATTCTTAACTAATATATAACTCTTATTTGTTGGATTGCTACGAATAAATTTTTTTGTAATGATTGAAAGAAACTCGTATGAATTGAAAGAAAAACTCTTTTTGCAGTTAAGCAGCAAACTTAA
>NNCF01128608.1:760260-774516 GCA_002313205.1 Laupala kohalensis
AAAGAGAATATATATATATATATATATATATATATATATATATATATATATATATATATATATATATATATATATATGTATAAAAGACTTACAATATGGTCGACAAAAATGTAGAAAAAAAGCAACCTCTCAACCGGGGATTCGAGATCCGGGCCTTAAGAGTATGAAGCTCGTACATTAACCCCTGGACAAACAGTCTCTTGTTCTAAGAGACAAAGTATTTGGTTTATTAAGGACGCTAGTATTATACGTGTTAAAATAGTTCCACAAAGAAAAAGACCATGTTATATCACATTTTCATTCCAAAATACATCTAATCTGCGAATTTCATCAAAATCGTTAGATCCGTTCTCGAGAAAATTTTTGACAAATATATAGGTACATAGATACATAAGTACATACAATTATTGCTCCCTTAAAAGGATTAGGATCTAGTAATGTGAAATATGTACGAAGGAATTAGCATTTGGCTTGCATTACCTTAATAAGAACTTAAACTTATTTTATTCGTTTTAGAACATGGATTAAAAGCTTGTTTTTTAAAAGGTTTTTTATTTATTATTAGTTGATCACACGCCTGTAGGAGAGGAAAAAACATCCCGTTCTGTAGTTCTGATGTTGCATCTCTCGTGCCTGAAGATTCCATCAACTCTTTATAGTCTCTGCTCATGCCACACACTTTATTGGTTTTTTGTTCGTAACAGGCACTAAACACCTATCGTTTTAGTTCAAAGATTAGTAAAAGCCTCCACATGTCAGGAATTCCGAAATAAACAGTCCTTTCGATGCTGCTTTTCTATTCTCAAAATAAACAGGCCGTTGGTTGCTGTCATCGTTAAATGACAAATTTGAGTGGCCGTAAATATGGTACTTCATCTACCATGTAACTAATTACAAATATGCTCATAAAATGCGTATAAATCAAAAGTTCTATAGCTATGAAAATTGCTGGTCCTGGAAAGTAAGCAGAATGTAGAATCCTACGAATGTATTATACATTTTTAGAACGGGGATAGAAGACATGATTCAAACAGATAATTATTAAGAAGAGTGTATGAACGAATTGCTATCTAGACGGGACGCGATTTTTCGCGAAAAAACTGTTCTTGGTAACGCCAATGTTGTGCTAATTGGTTCAAGAGCCTTCCGTTGATAGTTCAATTGCTATGACGGTCAGAAGATAGTGTGGACGTATACATCGTCACGAGGCTAACGTATTATGCAATAATGATCGGGGAAATCGATATGATATTTCTTTACAATGTTTCAATACTATGTCGGAACTCTTTTGGTTACCATCCGTTGTACTGGGAGTGTTTTTTGAAAATCACATGTGAAATTTCGAACAACCTCCTTATTTTAATTATTTGGCACTTATAACGGGGTTTAACGAAGCACCTCTTCGTATTTGGCAATTAAATGTTTCAACCACACACTTTAAATTTGGATAAATTTCTTGGATTTTATTTTTTAAAGCATCATTAATCGCGACATAAAAAAAGTAATATATGATTTTTTCGTAATTTTTTCATAATTAATTATGGTGTTTAATCCATATTTTGTCTCCCGTGAAAACATGTTTTCGGCAATTAAAACGCTTTTCATTTCAATGCCTCAATTGAGCTTGAATGACAGATACGATACATCATTTTATGCGGTTTCAACTTTATGATACAGTCAGTTGGGAAACGCTTCGTGGCGATAATAGGCATAACTTGATAAAGCAGAAAAGATGAATTGAAAAAACATTTCCTAAAAATAGGGATTTTTCGGAACATAAAGGAAAACGCGGTTTAAAAATGAATGAACGAGAGATATACGGTTATCATTATATTTATGATATACATTAATATCATTTCTTTTCAAAAGTTCTTCATGATAGAACAATTTTTAAAAATCAATGTAGGTATTGGTCACAAATTACGGCAAATGTTAAATGAGCATAATGAAAATAAATTTTAAACTTTTTAAATTAACGGTCATTATCAAAGTGCCGGAATACGGGACATTCCGGATAATAGAATGCCGAACTAAAGAGGTTTTACAGACGTTAGTATATGCAAATAAGAAATGTCTATTTCTCCTTTGTGTACCTCATGTAATCAAATTTATTTAATATTGTTAACCTTCTTCAGCATGGTCATTATATGGATATACGTAGGGAAGTCAATGTATCTCGTATAGGAAAGTTTCCATCATACCGATTCAATTACGATCTAATTTTTTGCCAGCAGAGGGATGCATATGTATGCTTGTCGTATAGGTTGCGTGATCTCTCGTAGGCACGTAGTCGGTCAAAGGCAGCCAGTGCACGATGGCGGTTGTGTTGCTTGAGTGTACACGAGAAGAACAGCGTGCTGTTGAGTGTTTTTGGGGAACCAAAGGACTGTCCACAGAAGAAGTGCATCGCGAAATGCTTCCCGTGCTTGGTTATAACTGTTTCTCACGGAAATCTGTGTTCAATTGAATCCAGAAGTTTAACGAGAGAAGGCAAAACATCAGAAAAAGGGAGCGTCCTGGTCGTCCTGTGCCTCTATCCAGTTTTGCGAATTATTTATTGTGTTACCTACGTACACACAAATTCTTGGGTCCCACAACACTAGCTAATTCATCTTGTCATATATCTTAGTAACTGTTAAATATTTGACAAACACTGTTATATGGCAATAAAGGCAGAGGTTGCAGGGTCGATTCCCGACTCATCGCCATTTTCACCTCGCCGAAAGTTATCACATAGTAGAATCAAGTTCTTCATTATCACATACTGGTCAATCCCATGATATATGTTCCATTGTTTCTCTTAGATGAGCGCTTATGTGTTTGCTTCATTCTCAATCTTTTGATTAAGTTTAAGAATAAGTTCCAAACTTCCCATGATCTGTTCAATTTTTTAATAATTGTTTTTAGGTATGAACTCTTTCTTATTCATCTGTTGGTTTGTTAGTTTAGAAATAAAATAGTGAGGTGGACTTCCATTTATGATGTTTTCAATCGAGTTAAACGCCTTATTATCTAGTGTTTCCTTTCTAAATTTTGTCCATTTAATATCATAACCTTGAACTCTTGCATTCCACTCTACGCCCGGTCGTGAGTCGTTGCCCCTCACACTCGACACTCAGCTACTTCCTCTTTCAATTTCCGACCTGGAAGCTACGTCGAATGAATATCTCAAAGGGCGTCCTTCTTGTTGGTACTGTGCAGAATAAACACACGACGGCCTTCGCTCGTAAGTCCTGATGACATCGTAATATCTCCTTCAACCTTCCTATCGCTTCGTCGGAGACTTTCGTCCTCCCCTTCATTAACGCTCTGCAAAGCGATACAACGAATTTGAGAAACTCCAAGGATAAGGGAATAACTGATCCAAGAGTGAAAGAAGACGTATATCAAATTAGTATTAAAAACACTGAAATAAATTACAAAGTTTATCATTCGTATTTAGTTCTCAATTATTCGATAAACTTTCAAAAGAAATTTTAACGAATGAGGACGGTAGAAAAGCTGGAAGATCAATACATAAACGAGTCGTATACGAAACAATGTATCAAATATTGATTTGGACCACTCAACTTTCGGGATGAGCGCTTATGGTGCTTCCACCGAGTATTGTTAGACAAACCATTCGAAAGTTTTAAACTAAATCATCTTCGTCTATACAAGTACTTCATATATTAGTTTCATGAATGACACTAAATATTAATGACAGTCTTATTTGTAAATATAATAATACTTATGAACAGAGCAATATGAGCTGGGACCTCGTTTGACGTCATTCGAAAACTGCAAGCATTACCAAGAAGGACTACATCGGACAGGGCAAGTGTTCATGGCGGACAGGACGAAAGCAGTGACCAAAAATTTAAATATCACTTTAGAATGTCAACAAAATATTCTAACATTATTATATATTTTTAAAAAAACGAGATCTTTAAAATTTCATCGATATAAAATAATTGGAAATTATTTAATTTTTAATTAATTCTTTCTATAAGAGGTAATGCATTTCATTCAATTACTAAATAATCATATATCACTTACATGACTGGTGAGGTGTGTTTTGAAGTTAAAATCGATAAATAAATAATAACATACCCCCTCCAGCTTAACACGAGAGGTATTGTTGTTAAGATGCATGTTACCCTTGGTATTCATTTAGTGCAGACACAAAAAATAGAATCTAAAATATTCGAAAATTGTAATAACATCTTTATAAACTTGTGAGGTAATTTTTTTTTAATCGAAAAACAACTCGTATCAGCCCTTTGCAGAAGGAATATCAACACATCCTGATAGAGAGTTCTCTAAAATACGAAAACAATATATCACGTATTTGATATTCAAGTATTCCTTTCTGAACATTTCAAATATTCTCTTTAATATTATTATCCTGAGATGATGAATCAGTCAGTCATGGCAGTGCACTCTCATGAGTGCACTCCCTTTGTTACTATTTTACTATAAAATTTCAAAAAATTAATTTTAGATACGAGTATGTGATTTAACAAAATATACGCACAAAAACTCGAGATCCGAATTCAATAAAAGCCGAGAATATAAAGAAATATACAACGCAATTAGCTAGAGAAACAAAAACCTTAAAAAAGTTACTACCCTTAAGCAACCATTACAAATGAAATATAGAAACATTAAAAATGCCGTTCTATACAATTAAATTAACAACGTTTTCATAAAAAATATCGAGATATCTCAAATAGTACGTGAGATAAGCTGAAAATAGCGAAACTTAGATAAAATATTACCCTTTAGTTTTTGTTGATGTAATGTTTCTATTCGTTATAATTTAGAGTAGACAAAAATAGAACATTTTTGTACGAAAAATGTAAAATTATCTTTCTTGTGGCAAAAAATAAAAAATAAAACCTTCAAATTCATATCTTCGAAATTGCAATTCAACAAAATTATTTCTTAGTAAACCCCTTTAATACGTACGGAACATTCCATTTTTTCCTATATTTAAATATCTTATCTTTAATATTATAAATCTCTTTACTTTGATTAATAATTCAGCCATTCAGGGCAATGCACCAAATGTTTTCATTCCCTTTTACTCCTTGAAAATTGGAACAGTGATAATTCCAGAAATGATTTTTAAATATTTTTGAATTTTTTTTCGTATAATAATAGAGATGATATCACGATTTTTTATTAAAATGTACAGAAGAAAGCAAAAATATAAGAAAGACATTTCAACTTAGACTACCTTTTTAAGATCGAAATTTCAGAAAAAATTTTCTTAGTGCCTCTACAATAAAAACGTGTCCTGTCAAAATTTTAAGTTCATATCATTAACATCATTCTGCTTGAGTTGATGTTTCAGTTACTCAGAACAAGGCATCAAATATTGATATCATTTCTCACCGAATTAAAAATGACACATCCAAAATTTTATGAATCGGTTTTTCGATATTTTACTTATCAACATTATGTACAAAATCAATTTGATTATTGAATTAAATTGTGAGAAATAACGAAAACAATATATCAAACCACAAGTATGAACAAAAACATTAACATTAAATTAAGTTGAGTTGTCTCGCCAACCATTTGTTTATTCATAGAGTCGACTTTCGACCGCATAGCGGTCATCTTCAATATTCTTCCTCTGGACAAGGAAAATTGGCAAATGCACAATAAATGGTTGCCACTTCTCCTTGTCCAAATAATAATAATAACTTTTCCTTTCACAATAAATGCCAAATAAACAAGTGGTTGGCGAGACAACTCAACTTAATTTAATCTTTAAACACGCCAATAATGAATCACCTATTCCATATATAAAAAACAAACATTTCTAACTCTTCGCACTCTTTACAAAACTCGAAGAAAATAAAAACATGTGCACACAACTAGTAATATTTACAAAAAAACAAGACAATATCTCAATTACAATGCTTAATTTTAAAAAAATAGCAAATAATCAAAAAGTTACATTTTGCCGTACTTTAGAAATTTAAAATCGAAATTTCGTAAAATATCTTCTTGAGGGGTCCAAAGGAAAACTAGAGAGGGAACGGGCTGGGATGGAACTACAAAGAAAATATATACTCCAGTGTTAAGGTTGAATAAAGATAAAAATATTACTATTAGAAATATAAATGTGAAACAAAATATGCATGCATTAATGGTAATTTGCATTTTAATCCATTATTATTAAAGCTACAAAACCAAGATAGTGATAAATATTCAGATAATTTAACACTTTTATATTATCAAACGTATTATTCACTAGAAATTTAAAGTATACCATGGGAAAATTGAAACAGAAGAACTTCTTATATTGAAGCCGATAAATTCTTAAATATTATAGAAGAAATGATCCAAGAGAAAACCGGTTACCAACGATTTGAAGAGATTCAATTTACGAAGTACATTTTGTAGTTTTTGGAAGGGATTGTCGTGGAGTTTGTATACATACTAGCTCTGAACTTCACCGTTTAAGCAAAGTTTTGAATGTATGCAGCAATGAGCACACGTAATTTTAAGATATCATATAATCATGGTATTTGGAACATAAACATAATCATTTGGATGATTAAATGTGCACATAGAGCATCACCCGTTGAACACCCCAGTGGCAGTGATGAACACTTCAGTGCCTGTTATTATTAATAACATGTTTTTCCCTAACGGTCAGACAAAATTATCAATGAAGCAACATTTTTTTCGCAGATCAAAATAGATAAAGTTCACTCAATGGATACCCAGTCAGATAACTCTTATTTTTGTGTGTAATTGTTATATTAAAGGTAGGGACTTGACATTATGACAAGATGGTGCATTAATAATGCAGAGGTTCAGTAAGAAATAATTTTTCAAATTTGGATTTTACAGAGATTACACATTTTGTACAATCATAAATATCGCGAACCAGTTATTCTAGATAAACTTTCCATTTTTGTCTCCACTAAATTGTAATGGTGGATAAACTCTACCACAACAACAAAAACTCCCGTGCAAAACCGGTCAGGGTCGGCTAGTACATGGTCCGAATCTAAATTATTATCGCTCTGATGTAGAAACATCTGAACCTGCGCATAACATATGTAAATATAAATGAAACAATCAAATTACATTTGACTTTGTCTAAATTTGCAGAAATTACATCTTCTGTTTCCAGACATGAGACAACTCCACAAGACACCACGCTCAATAATTCAGATATTCCCTTACAAAGCCTCAGCCAAGGGAATTAATACGCGCGAGGAGTCTTGGAATAGCAAGACCGTATGTCACCGTCATGATCTGTCCCTATTAAACAGAATATAGTAGAATGGAGCTTTCAGTGCTAATGAGAGTATTTTTGGAACGCATTAACCCCACTTCATTGAATAATTATCATACGCAGCAATACGGGAGACACTGATCCAGCGACACCTATTATTCTGCAAGTTGCAAAATTGAAAAATTTATAGCACAGAACGAATTATTCTTTTGTAAGTTACCATTCATCACGTTTATAATTTACCAATGAACCCTCACATTTTGTTCACCCCCAATTCATAAGTATCGGTGCAACCGAAAAAAATGTTTAGTTAATCTTTTAGCAAATTTGTGACTTTTGAATGGTGGTTAACTTACATTCCCATTCTCGTAATTATACATTACAGAGCTCCATGATATACTCGTAAGTAAATAGGCGGCATTCAGTTCCGAATAAGATCTTCCGTGCTTCATTCTTGGAGGCATTGCAGCACTTTTGAACCAGTCAAATGAAACGTGATCATTTTTCTTTTTATCGGTTTGTTGACCTTGTTAATAATATCTACATCTGCGATCGCGTTCGTTCTGATTCATTCAAACACGTTATATCTCTGAAACTGAAGGTGAGTTTTGCAGTTTTCCATTTTTTTCCATTGGGTGCGCCCTAGAATCGGACAAATCAAGGTCCTAGATACATAAGATTCTGTCAACGATAACCATATTGATGAGGGAATGAGCGAAGAACGATTTGTTCCTCGTGCGAACGAAATGTGGAATTACTATGATTAGAAATGGGAGCAGGCATCAACAAGGACACTCTAAGTCGCGTGATGTCATTCGGATCCTATTGATACTCATTTTTGTCGGCAAAGCAATTGTCAAAACCTTATATATCTACTCGTATGAACTTGGGACAAATACGTCGTTGCTCCGCGCGAGTACTCTATGCCACTTGAGGAGTGTAGCAAGTTGGTGGTTTGAAAAGTGTGGAAAGTCATATATCTCCAGGAAATGTCATACATTATGATTCAATTGAATTCGTCAACAAAGAACATTGGAATATGTTGCGAATTGCTGGCTTCACACCATTTCTTAACTTGTCACCATTACTCTCGTAGTTTCCTCGTAAATAGAGTCTTCCACAATAGGTGCATTTGTGTCCAAAGAAGCAGTTATCATAACAACTTTCGGTCAGGTAAAAATGGCGACGAGCCAATAATCGAATCCGGGACTCCTGCTTTGATCGCATGGGTGTTAACCACTACACTACCCGTTCTTCTTCCACAACTGTACACTATTTCCACCCAGACCTAAACGCTGAATGACTTGAGACACAGCCCCATACAGGAGATAAGTGAAGATAAGTGTTTCAAAGTGTTATCTATAGGACTAAATGTCTTCTACACAAAATATTTAACGCTGATCATGTTAGGAATTTCTTTGTTTTTATTTTTTGAGCCCTTAAAAGGGCTGTATTGGTCACTCAATAACGAGTCCAAAACCTCTCACATGGCAGTAGAATAGTTCACAAGGATTACTACCCTCAGTCCGTGAGAGAGAGGTTCCCCCTCCACAGAGAAACACGAGGTTATCTGATCAGATAAGATAAGATATTGGAAACATCACTACTTAGAGACGCAGTTAAAAGAATTTATTTCTACGAGGAATACTAAATAATGATATTACGCAGAATTATTAAAATAATTCTGAGGATGACGTCAATTTAATTTCAAAATATAATTTCACTTTATTATTACAAACATTACAAAGTTCTGGTATCAAATAAAATAATTTTAATTGTAATTGCACTCTCAACTCAATTAATTATATAATTTATGAATCTATTAAATCTTAAACCCCGTGGTGTTTCTACATGCAATTCAAGAAAAAAAAAGTCATTCATTGTCAAACCGACTAAAACACGCAGACTTCAGTGGCTATTTATTTGTTCGAATTTTTCAACAGACATTTTACCTTCTCCAGCAAAAGTGTAAGTGGCTGAGAACACTAAAGCACTGCTATTATTGTTCTGTCACCATAAAGTGGGTTCGAATCCCAGTGACACTTGTGAACTGATTTTTGAAAATGGTTCATACCTCAATTCAGCTGGAAATATTTGTTTGGGAGCTGTAATGAACGAAACCTTAATTCATGCTCTCACATTGCTTAGGAAAATCTTAAAACATACGCTGAGCAATTGTCAATTCGGCAACGTAACATTACGACACACATGGCAACGTGACAGGGACAAAGTTCGTCTGGCGACGACAGGACAATTTCCTATAAATTAATTTCTATTCATGTTCTCTTTAAGTGTCGATATTTTAGTTTCTTCATGTGTAAATGAAAGTGTTCAATGAAAAATTTTCGAGGAATTTAGAAAAGTTCTTCAAAATTTCAATAAACTTGTGCAAAAGAATTTTATATTGAATTTAAAAGCAAATAATTTATAATTAAGGAAAATAATGATACTAAAAGAAATTCACGAGTTCGTAATTATAACCCAAGTATTAAAACTTTATTTTAATAAAAATATTGAGTAGGAAACGGGTCTAATGTATATCGAAACCATATTTTCAATAAATATTTATTCATATAGCATCTATATTTACAACATTATACATTTGGAGAACAATATTTACTAAAGAAAAAGGTATATGCTCTATTAATTTAAACTAACAGTTTTCGTAGCAATAAAATAGCAATCGCATCGTCCAATTTTACTACGCTCCATAAACACAAATTCTCTCTCTACAGAGTGACATGAGGCCGTCTGATAAGATAAGGTATTTCAAACCTTTCTTCTTATAGTCGTAGATGAAAGAAATAATTTCAACCAGGAATACCTAGAGAGATAATTTGCGCAGGTGATTTAAACTTTCGCTTTACTTGAACGCTAAGGCTACTTCATTTGAAGGTTAAAGTATACTTTTGAAAAATATTCAAAAACTGTTCCAACTGTTTCTTTTTCTTAAATATACTGTATTCATAGTGTAATTAGTATATGTTTAATCCGCATTATCGGTAAAGTTTGGAATAGATGCAGTGAAATAATTTCCACTCACATCGCGTACTTTTTCCTTTACCAATGGTGAGAATCCAAATAGTGTGTTTGTAGATATGTCATTTTAATGTTATTTTTAAAGGAGAATAGAAGATAGTGTGCATCTCATGTTTCTCATTGTATTTGGAATCTTCCACCCACACGAACGTCCTTAGTCGCGAATTCACATCCAATGACGGTGTATCCAGTGACGGTGAAGAGAAGGAAAGAGAGGGAGAGGGAGAAAGAGAGAAGTAGGAACAAAGAAAGAAAACAAGAATCTGTTGTTGTATTTCACAATTTCATTTGAATAAATTAATGAAAGAGATTTCAGTTTTAGTTATATTTGTTGTAATCTNCTTGTTTTAATCTAAAACATGTTTTTTGTAATATTAATCTCGGATCACAATTTTATATGCTGCACGATTACAACCAGTGTTATATTGTAGATAATTGTATTATTAGGACATGTAATTTATTAGTTCCTTGAGTGGTTTAATGTGATTTATAACATGAGAAATAAAATTTTGTGTTATTTAATCATATTTTATACGAAAGTTTCCTATATTTATTTAATTTCTTTTGACATATATGAAAAAATAAAAGAATCACAAATTATGTGAAAGTACGTTAGACAATACACGTGAAGATAGAGGGAAAGAAAGAAAGATAGAGAGAAAAAGTAAAACAACGATAGAGAAAAGTGAGAGAAAGAAAGAGTGAAAGAAAGAAAGAGTGAAAGAAAGAAAGAAAGAAAGAAAGAAAGAAAGAAAGAAAGAAAGAACGAAAGAAAGAACGAAAGAAAGAAGGAAAGAAAGAAATAGGAAGAAAGATAAAGAAAAGAACCTATGGTATTAATATGAGTTAATACATTTCAATTTGATTGGAATAAATAAAAGGGATTTGTCTTTTTTTATTTATTCATATCTGAAACGAGGTTTTCATATTATTGATCTCTGATTATTTTTTAAGGTTGCACGATTACTACCAAATTGTTATATCGTGCATAAATATGTCACTAGAAGATAAAATTTATTTGTTCCTTAAGTAGTTTTATATTATTTATAACTCGAGAATTAAACTTTTGTGTTATTAGTTCATATTTGAGACAAACGTTTTCTATATTTATTTAATTCCTTTTCACATATATGAAAAACTTAAGAGAATCGCAAATTATGTGAAATTACTTTCGACAATACACATCATTTGTAGCCAATAAAATTTGATTTCTTTACTTCACTGTATAAATATAAGAAATTATAGAAATATTTATAGGTAATTTTTGATTCGAATTATATCAATTCCATACGATATCTTGCAATTATATTCAAATTCTGTTAAAAACTATATTTTATCACAGTATTACGCAAACGTTTTTTAAGAAACTCTAATATCATTTACATTGTCTATGAAGACCTTGCGAGACAACGAATCTCGAGATATCGTTTAAATATAGAGAATGGTAAAGTTTATTGAAGTCAAGAATATACAGAATATTTTTGTTATAGAAGTCNGAATATTTTTGTTGTAAGTCCAAAATGTGTATATTAAAAAAATACAAAATATTTCTTTAATAGCGGTGTAATTAAACATTTTATGTCGTTACGATTTACCAGCGGTACTATTAGTCTTCCAAATATGGGCGCCGTTTCAAATAGACCTACGATTGGTCGAACGAAACTTCCCCTCTTGAAGAGAAAGCAAGAGGAGAGATCCGTTACAAACTTAACAGATCCAAAACTGGTCAGGAGCATGGGACTTAGAAAAATAAATGGGCCCTTTTATGTTATCAGAAGTGTACCAGTCTTTCACGGACATAACGTAAATCACGCAAGACTTGAGTGCAAAACAATGGTTGATTCGATGTTGAATATGATTCATACTGGTAAAGGTTCAGATAATAACTTGTAGTATATTATTGCATTGATTGAATAAGCGTGTTAGATTAAATAATAATTTTTTTAAATATCTTACTTTTGCCATGTAAAAATACTTTTTATATGTCACATACACTAGATTTTATTTTATTTTTATTGAAACTTCTGTGATATTTTTGACAATATTTGACAAACTAATTCCTATTTAAATAATCACTTAGCGGTTCGTGGAATTTAAAACGAATTTTTTTATCCGTGACGCGTAAAAGGTTTGCTGGTTTAAACCAACTAATTTAAATTATTCATTGACTCTCACACTCTGCGAAGCTGATAATAGAAATGGAACAACATGTGACGACCGAACACACTTCAGTCTAATTCTGAATCAGGAGCATATCAGGAGTGACAGGAATGCAACGGGACAGAGAATGCAGTGCTAGCTGATTGGCTCCACTATCGACGAGGGAAATCACGTGTCCCTTTCACCCATCCTCCTACTCTAACCATCCACTTTCCCCTCCCTTCAGCATCCCACCCCTCGGGAGGGTAGATGCGGTGGCCCCGTGGCTACTCGGCATGCGTCACGTTGCGAACGTGCTTCGTAGACTTCGTCTGATGAACCTGAGGGAACACAGAGGCAGCAAGCACGAAACTGCATGACTCTCGGGAGAAAAAATTGCTCGTTTAAATGAACGTTAGATACAGAGAGCATATATTCGTTTTATTTTCCAATTGCGCACACACGAGGAATAATTAAGACGAAAGATAGTCTCTGTGTTTGAGATAGAGAAGGGGCATTGACACTGAGCTGGAGCAAGTGCCAAAAGTTTTAGAACTCGACCATTCGCCGTGGAAACATTGTATGTACCAAGGACAATGATACTGAAAACGTTCGTAGTACCTTTCTCATCTTTTGTGCTAGTAAATGTAGTATGAGCGTGCCTGACGCTAGTCAAGAATATGAACATATATATAATTTTCGTTACTGTTATATCTTCTGTTCATAATCAAATAATCATCTTAAAAGTTCATGAATTATTGTGTATTACCATCCGTGAATCATAAATTGTACTGATGAAGTGGAAACAATATATTAAAAGAGTTTTTAGTTTTTTCTAGAATCCTTTAATTTTGCGACCGTTTTCGTTGATATATCTTAATTGTCCGGAAAGGCAATGCAAGTTCCATATTGTCCTTTCTAGAAAGGATTTGTGGCACATGTGACAGTTTGCACAACTTCAAGAAGGCTTTATTCAAATATTAACTCTACAATGTACAAAGTTTTTAGATGGGTTGATACATAGTAGTTTATTCTTTCATTTCTTAAAACATTCAGAAACTTCAAACAATTTTAAATATTTAAAAACAGTCGACAGGTCCGTCATATTACCTTAAGAATGTCATAAGTTTCGCTGATAAAATTGGATATGAGAAAGAGGTGTTATGACGTAATGAGTAGGTGTTCCATTAAATTCCTTAATGTGTGACTTCAAAGTGCACAAAAATGGTTTACATCTTGTATGAAATTTTCCTTTTTGTCACTTTTCACAATCAAAGCGTCAATTCTTATGATAGATCAATCCGATAATGATTGAAGGAAATGTTATAAGTTCTTCAAATGAGAGGTTGATTTATAACGAGATATTAATCGTCCTGCCCGCTCATTATTATTGTAACAAAAAATGTGTTCTAAGAATCATACATCGTTTAGAAAAAAGAAACTCAGAACGATTTTCATTTCAAAATAAGTTACTAAATTTTTAAGTTAACTTTTTCTTTCAATTTTTGTTAACACTTGATTTTGTTTAATGTCTAGATTACCTTTTAATAAGGACTAGAGTATATTTTTAACTAATTCTTTTAATTATTAATTGTATTTCACTATAATTCCGTAACTATCTACAAGGCGACCCGTGGCTTCGTGATCTGGTGATGCTGGTTCAAAACCTGTCTGGTTCGCGGTGATAAATGAAGCAGGGTGTGCGGGGGGTTTATTCAGGGTACTCCCATTAGCCCTACCTATCATTCCACCACAGCATTCACTTACCATCATTCCCCCACAGGTCATTCATTCATCACTCGCCTCGGGGAGGCGCGTCCGGAAGGGTATCCGGC